>JAMWET010005880.1:162500-220000 GCA_024036415.1 Prochilodus magdalenae
CATGTTGCCGCTGACCCCAGTGCCTCCACACGCGCATTTGTTGGGCATCTCCACCAAGACAGAAGCGGAACTCGATGACAGAGGTGACTCTTTTTAGCAGTCTTTGAAGACGTTGACTTGGTCAGTCCTTGTAATGCTCTTACATGCGTGTAGTCCTGTATGATGCAGCCGTCTGCCGATGCTGACACTAACAGGATAACCCATGGAGGGCATCACTGCTGATTAAATGTCCACAACTGTGGCTGTTGGGTCAGTCAGGTACAGTGACGTCACATGCGTGGCTGGGTGCGAAACTTGAATCATCTGTATGTCTCATGATGTTAAGCCTACCCACCAAGTTTCATTCCCGTCAGCTGATTTCTTCTGGGACTATTTGTGCAACTATTTTTTTGGTGCTGAGTACAACAGAAATCCTGATCTAGAACTTTTAATATATACCACATTTGTGTTTGTTGGTAGAAGAAATATTATTATGACTGAAAGAAGAGAAGTTATTATTAGGCATGTAGTCTACAGTCACACTTTAAATGCATTTTAGCCATTGCTTGACATTGAGACAGAGAAATGTGCATATTATATTGAATAGAATGTGAATAAAATGACTATATAGCTAATTATATATGTTCTTGTATAATTCCAATAGTACAACAAGGTTAAAGTCAAACGAATTAAGGGGTTTATGGACCGGTTAAAGCTGAAGAATTAAGGTCTTACGAGATGCAGGTGTGGAATAGCTTTTAGACGTCAGGCTGGGGTCACTCTTCCCGAAGCTGTTGATGGCGATGACCCGGAAGTGGTAGGAGAGGAAGGGTTTCAGGGGGACAGTGGTGAATCGGGTGTTTCCAGAAACACGAGAAAGCTCCTCCCAGCCCTTTCTGTCAGTCTCCTCAAACTCTACCACATACTCTGCACACAAACACAAAACACATACATAAACCTGAGAAAAGGTGTTTCACAAAGCAAGACTTTCTCATGCAAGCCAAGCCAAGAATCAGTCCTGTCCAACAGCAGAAGAGGTCGGGGACTTTTATACTGGCCAGTCCTTTGGTTTAACTGAGAAAGTGGCTCAGTGGTGGCTGCTATGGTGTAGCGAGAACCTAACCCTACCCTCACAGTAGCATGCAATGCTGTGAAAGCAGATATATAAATACATATATGAATCTTTTCTGCTTATAGCAGTTTACCTCCACCATTTATGTCATAAACTGCTCACTGAATAAGGCGAAATACAGCTCATTTACATATACCAGTTTTCAATCCAAACAATAGAGAGAGGTTCAGAAATGGTCATTGAAATGAATCCACACAAATGTCATAACTGGAGCTGAGGAGGACAAGCTAAATCCCAGCAAAAATGTAGGACATGGGCCTTTAAAGTTATTTCAAGCCACACAGATCAGAATTCTGCGATTCAGTGGGAACCACTTAATTACATCACACACAGTTAGTATATTTACCTAATACAGGGCTTTTGTGGTCATCTCCAGGAGTCCAAGAGAGAGAGATCGAACGATCTCTAGGCTCAGAAAGCTGCAGTTGGGTCGGTGCATCTGGCCGGTCTGAGAAACACACACAGAGGTGAATTTACAGCTCACACTATGTTTAAAGGTTACTTCTCCCAGTTGGGCAGGAGATATGCCTTCACCCATAGGTCAGAATTAGAATAAACACATGCACATCACATTATCTGTAAAAGACCCGTCATGTATGCAGCCTTCCAACCGTGTGGTGCAACACTGAGCATCGACATGATCAAAAGACTGTTAAATCCCATACCGACTACAGTGATGGAGCCGCTAGCTTCGGCCGTGTCCAAGCTCGTCATGACCTGACAGGTGTAAACACCCTCGTCCTCCTCCTGAACATTATTTATTATGAGCTCTGAGCCGTCAATCATGTACCTGAAACACAGCAATCAGAACAGCAATCAGAATCAACATTTCAGTATTCAAATTGTGTATTACAGTATAGAATCTAATGTGGTTGAATTCAGTTATTTTGCTGAAAGGAATAAACCAAAGGCTTTTTATTTATGCTGGATAAGATTTAGAAAACGTCTGTTGCTCTTTTATTTTGTGCATTCCTTTAATGATTAACGGACCAAAAGAAATGACCCAAGATTAGATTCTTAAAATGAAGTGGTGCCTAAAAGTTCTGCGCCTCTGTGGTACAGTAAATACATTACAGTTTCCCACATGGGGTTTTCCCTGGCATTTAAGCTGACGCTGTCTTATCCAGCTGCTCCCAGAGGACATACAAGGTTATCGTTTCGTACACTACAGGTAGGCCACGTGTGCAGGACAAGGTTATCGCTGTCTTGCCCAATGATGCCTCCATGAGTCATCCTGTTAGTGCCAGCACCATAAACAGACGGCTGCACAACGCAGGATTTTGTTGTGTAGCTCCGCACCTTTCGCCAAGACTGCAAGTGTTTGAACCCCAGTCTCCCACATCTTGCGAATCCTACTTTTGGTAGCTCCAATCCTGTGTGGGCCCATTTGTGGTGTTTAATCGCTGAGCCTCTTTAGAGAGAGGAGAGAGTTGGAAGGGGGTCAAGGTGGTTTTTGTTGTAGCCTTGTTGATGCTCTAATCCAGGAGAAGGGGTCTATCTTTTAAAAAAAGACCTCTGGAATTATGATGGGAGCTGCTTCATCATACTTTGTATCGGTTTCATTTACCTTCCCATGATGGTTTAAAATCTACACGCCTAATCTTGGTGTGCTGTCCGGTTGATGGTAAATACCTGCAGGTGAGATTCTTAGCTGGAGCCACCCCCTCAGACAGTAATGACACCTCACTTCCACACTGGGGAACTGTAACCTAACCAGCTTTGTGTGGGGGAAATTTACTGTGGGTTCAAGAGCACTTTACATTGTGTCCATACTCTACTCAGAGAACTCGAAAATTAGACTTCTTCATGGTCTTTTTTGTTCCTGCTCTCCACAGGAACCTGAGACCTCTGGAATTACGATGTGCCCATACCTTGTATCGGTTTCATTTACCTTGCTTGTCCGGTTCCATCTTGGGTCAATGGCAGGTAAATGTGGGCCGTTTCAGAGCACTTACTCCCCTTCTGGACGTGCAGGGCACGGGGTGGATCCACAATCACCGTCCTGTCTGGTAGTGGTTTGTAGAGGGAACAGGTGTTACCCAACATATCCAGACTGTTCACATGAGCAGTCACTGTAATAACTGCTACCACAGGCCATTCAGACAGTCTGGACTGGTTTAATAACATTCCTTTTCCTGACTGTGGCGGAGTGCCCTCAGAATCAGATAACAAGATAAAGGGAATAAAATTTGATTTCATATAATGAAAAGAATGGAAACAAAATGATCAGGGCTGGACTGAATGAAACAATGTAGAGATGAATATAAATGCAAGGAAGTGCACAAGCTGTACAGAGATGCAGAATGTTTTGTTTATGAATTTTTATGATTTTGGCATTTGAAATAGCGATCTCGGCAGCAATAAGCAAATGAGCTCTCCAACTAATCACAGTGCTTTTTGCTCCGTGCTGGGGCATCATGACCGATCACAGTTCCAGACGGGTGTTTCTGTGAATGGGTTTATGTAACCCAGTAAATTGTTCTGGACAAAATAAGGCTGGCCAGTAATAGGTTCCAAGCTCTAATATATTCCTACTGCAATGCAAAAAAATAATACACAGCAGTGAAATAAGTATCTGCAGCAATGCGAAAGAGAGAGTCGGAGCATGTGTTTGTATCGGCTACTCACTGAGCACTTCCAGCTCAGCAGAGATGGTGATTTTGGCTTCCTCTACTGAGCAGGTGTACAGGCCTGTGTCGTTGTGGGTTGTACTGTTGATCTGCAGCATGCCATTGCTCAGCACAGACATCCTGGGGTTTGTCAGCACTGAGTCAAAGGACTCTCCCTCCCTGCAAACAATATGATATTTTAAATCTGTATGGTTTGAGGAAAAGTATTATATTCTCAGATCTCGATGCATTAATCTACACTCCTCGTGTCCATGCATGTTATCTGAGCTTGCCTAAGCACAAATGTAATGAAATATTTAAAACCAGTGCTTCTCTACTCGAAGCTTCAATCTTTCATTTATTTGAACATGAATAGTTGGAACGAATAGCTGAAAGAGCGTACATGATTGCAGCAGTCCCCAATTAGCATATTGCTAACTGATGGCTATTTGCTTTACTTCATTATCATTAACATTAGCATTACTGATTGACTCTTCATTTGTCGTACTCTTTGCCACCGCTCTTTCTAAACCCCGCTGTTCTGCAGCTCCCCCTATTACCAGCCCTTATGGCTGAGCTGGAGGAATAGCAGCTTGAGTTTCTCTCACCATGTGACCTTCGGCCGGGGGGAACCAAATGTCTTGCACAGTAGCTTGGCAGTCTGTCCCTCTGTTACTCTGTACATCAAACTGTCCTCCGTCAGGATCTGTGGGGGAAGCTCTGAAACACCAACACCTCATCTTTCAGACATCATTACTTACAACTACAACTACAAAAGAGAAACACTGGATTCAGCTTAGCAGAAGGAAGACCGTGTAAGCTAGTGTTAGTGCTAGGATGCATAACAGCAGACGCGTTCAGATAAAACAAGCTGGCTACTGTAGAAATAGCAGCTTCTTTAAGGCTTCTATAAAGCAAGCGTGTTCAGGCAAGGAGACGCAATGGCTGTAGCATTCTGGTTGAGAGAGCATCCTGGGTGTGATTTAGCCCTGTGCATTTGATGCAGAAGGGAAACGAGTCCCTGGCTGTAAAACAGCCCTGCAGGCAGCCGGGTGGGCACAGGACTGCTGGATCCCTGAGGGTATGGGCGTGCTACGTTTAGAGAGAACCATGGGACAATTAAGTTTTTCATAATAACAAAGAAATCTAGAATATTCTAAAAGGTTCACAAACCTCCAAGCACCACTGTAGCTCAGTAGCCACAGATTAAACCAAACAGTGGATAACCTGATAATAGAATAGCAAGGAGGGCAGCCAGCCGGTGAGTTGTGGAAGCCACAGATTAACAGATGGAAAGCCTGGTAGTAGTAAGGTGGGCTGTTGATGGCAACCGAGGCCAGCATACTGGCAAATCAGTTAACAAACTCATTGTCTCAGACAATCACGCTTTGTGGAATCTCATCCTGTGAACAGTAAACCCAAGAAGCAACTACATGCACAACACAGGTATAGGCTCTTACCAATGACAAAGACATAGGTGTTGACGAGGATGGTTCCATGTTTGTTGGTTGCTTTGCACTGATACACTGCAGTGTCGCTGATCTTCACATCTTTCAGTTTAAGGGTGCCTCCCTCCACAGTGCGCCTGCTGTCTGGGTCTATATCTACACAAAGGGTGTATTGTTAGAATCAAACGTGTGCGGGTTTCCCCTTAACTGTTGATCAGCCAGGACTTTTTCGGTGTCTAAAACTTGGCTTGAAACTCTAACTCTGCATGAGTGTGCAGTTCCCAAACTGGTGGCTGCTTATTATTCCACTTGTGCTGTTGAGCTCATGTTCACTGATAAGATCATGAACTCAGAAAAGACAAAAAGACCTGCACAAATCAATAACAACCCCAAACAAATCAGTTACTGAAAGAATAGTTTATCCTTTGTACTTTTTGTTTCCCAACACAATGAATTATTAAGTATATAAGTTAAGTGCCACTGTGTACTATTGATAAGGGCAATGCTTTTGTATCAGACATTCTCCGAGACTGAGATTAGAAAAACACAACTCTGTGCAGCTACCTGATAGAGCATTTCCATTGATGCTCCAGGTGACTTGGGGGTTTGGGATACCATCTGCTTGGCAGTCCAATTTCACTATCTCTCCAGGGGCGTACAGTTCACTCTCCGGTTCCTTGATCCAATATGGAGCAGCTAGAGAGATGCACAAACACATGAACACTCCACCACAGAGCTCCATCCTGCAGAAATTAAATTAAACCATATTTGGCTGCGTTCACAAAAAGCTGAAACCTATTAGAGCAATCCTGTACCTCTTCAACTTACTGGCATCCTCCTAAACTACTAATTAGAGGATGTCTTTGTCGAGGCGGTTGCTAATTAGTTTTTACAGGCTTGGCACACTGCAGCTCCAAAGCTTTATTGAGTCGTCCATGCCCAGACGCCCTACAATTTAATGCCCCACTGAATAAGTGGGCTAGTTCGGTCCACTAAAGGCAGAGATTTAACATGTCTGGGAAAGAGAGTGCAGCGCACCTTCCACAGTCACGGTGTAGGTGTGTGTGACGGTGCCCTGGGTGTTGGTGGCAGTGCACTGGTACTCCCCATCATCACTCTCCGAGATGTTGCTGAAGCGCAGCAGCCTGTTGAAACTCTCGTACGAGGTACGAGACTCTGACAGCACTCCATCCTTCCGCACCCACTTGATGGAGGGAGTGGGCCTGAGGAGAGAGAGTGTAAGAGAAACAGACAGAAGTAATGTGTCATGATTGGAAGTGTATATCCCATTAGCATAATTATTAATATTAATATTTATACTTAATATTATTAAGCGCTTATTAGTTATTATAATACGTCCCATATTATGTATGTTATTTGTAATTAGATTACCAGTTTGTGCTGCATATATTCATGCCTATATGTTACAACAATATACCCTATACTCATGATATATGCAAAGCAAGAACATATAACAATTATATATATATATGTAGTGGGAGAAAGGGTAAAAAGAAAAAAATGTTAAAAGTATCTGTACATATATATATATATATATATATATACATATTTATATGTATTAGGGCTGCCCTCTAGAAGTCGACGAGTCGAATTGTCAGTCGGCGACCCTTTAAGGTGACCTTTTTTCCCCGTAAAACAGACTAAAGCTTACAAAAATGCACAAGAACTTTAAGAATGTAAAAGACATTTTAATAATTATTAAAGGGGATAATAAATATATATGTAAGTTCTAGCTGGGCTGTGACGTATCCTTGCTAAAAAATTAAATCCACGTGACGACGTGCGCTGGCGGTTCACCGCTTAGGAAGCCGTGAAGCTGAGAAACATGGGCGGAGCGATGTCTCAGAGAAAGTCTGGAGGAGGTTTTGAAGAGAGAATCCGAATAAATGAAACCTAACTCTGCTCTTCATTCAGTCAGACACCCAACACTGCTCCAAATGAGTCAGCTGACTTTCACTTAGACATAACGGCTGTTTGCGGTGAAGGGGAAATGGAGCGAAGATGTTTGTTTTACCATACCATTATTTTAGAAGCTAAATTACAGATATTTATTTATTCGTCTACAGCTCAGATTATCTTTATTTAAGAATAAATACAGTCACTTAATACGCCTCCCGATAAACGAGAGATAATTATTTCAGCAAAAAAAATAAATTAATATATATATATATATATATACATATGTGTGTGTGTGTGTGTGTGTGTGTGTGTGTGTGTACATACACTTTTTTAATTTTTTATATTTACATATACTCATGATATGCAAGGCAAGAACATATAACAATTAATTGTTTAAGGTTTTTTTCTATTTTATTCTATTATTTTCCCTTATATTTAACCCTATCTCCCACTTTATTCCCAATCATTTTTCCTGTTCAGGACGATTCAAGACAGTTTTTCTGTTTCTCAGCGGGATATGTTTTATGATACCAAGCAGCCCAACCCAAAGCCAGAGGTGAGCATGCACAAATTACACTGGTTGTCATGTGTCACTATAATTGAGGAGACCGGTCAATGGTTACAATATAAATGGGAACGCTCGTAACGTTTAACATGGTGTCTGTTTACAGAGAGTCCACCCCTTTAAACAAAACAGCCAATCAGCTGGTTACGCCGCAGGCAGGGAAGAGTAGACAACACTGTGGCACTTGGCTCCCTTGCTGTGGAGATGTTTGCAGGCAGAGCAAACCCTCTTTTTCACAGCCTAATGTTGGCAGTTATGCACATACTGTATACACACTGTAGCCTGGATCACACACGACTCACACACTGTTCCAAACAGCCAAAATTCATTATTGGTCAGCAACAAATTCAAAACTATGAAAAACTAAAAATTCTGCTTACCTAAGTATTAAACCCTCTCAGGCTTCTACAATAACAGGCTTTTCAACAAGCTCAGCACACTGCCTGGGAGAGATTTACACCCACTCTGCCTAGCAAATTTGCTCCCAGTTGTTCAGGATGCTTGGATGATGTTTGCGGAACGCAATTTTCAAACACTCCTCTCATCATTCATCTTTTAACTGCTTTATGTTTCAGGTCGCGGGGGGTGCTGCAGCCCCTCCCAGTGTTCAATGGGCAAAAGACAGTAGACTCCTTGGGAGGCCACCAATCCATCGCAGGGCCAATTTTCAAAGAGTGCCACAGATTCCTGATTGGATTGAGATCTGCACTTTGACTTTTTGGCACTGTCGTTTAACCACCTCTATGTTGCCTTTTTCTTGTGTTGGAGATCACCGTTGTAGCAGACTGAAGCAGGCTGTTCTGCAGTATCTCCCTACACCTTGCATCATGCCTGTCCTTTAGCTTCTTTCTATTCACCTTCTCAACCAGCCTGTTTGTACACAGAGCTCTTGATATCATTGACTGGTTCACCTTCACTCCACTTTCAGCCACTGAACTCTGTATCTCCTCCCGAGTGATCATTGGCCTCTCTGAGCCTTCCCACACAGGTGCCCTTCCTGACCATCTAATGCCGAGTGTTAAAGGCAGCGCCTGGGTGGTTGTAATGCCGCTTCTATTTCCCTAGCAGATATTATATAATATTAGATTTTTCAGTTTTCCTTCTGATTTATAACCTGACTAATGGTACTTACTTTAACTGGGTATTTTAGCCAGTGAATGTAAACTCCTTTAGTGGTTCACAGCAGACAACACACAAACCATGTAGTAGAGTTAAAGTGGAGATACCCAGGGTAAAATACTCCTCCAGTAAAAGTAGAAGCTTCTCCATTTAGACCTCCACTGGAGTAACAGTACTAAAGTATTTCCCTGCAAATGTACTTAGGTATGGAGAGTAACAGGAGCATGATTTATTATGACTCTAATGTCCTATTATCATTTCTGGAACAAGACTCTTCATCAGCTCTCAACATTTAATGTACATTGCAATTCAAATGACTTTTAGGAGCAACAACTACAATAATTTTTATTATTATAATAATAATAATAATAATTATTATTATTATTATCATTATTATTATTACTATTATTAACATTATTGTCATTATTATTATTATTATTATTTATTATTATTTATTATTATCATTATTATTATTATTATTATTATTATTATATTAATAATAGTAATATATTTAATAATATTTAATAATATTGTTATATTATTATTATTTATTATTATTATTATTATTATTAATAATAATAATAATAATAATGGTATTATCATATATATTTATATTTATATAATATGATATATTATGATATAGTTATTATATAATAATGATAATAAAATATATAATAATAATAATGATGATAATAATAATAATAACAATAACAACAACAACAACAACAACAATAACAATAATAATAATAATAATAATAATAATAATAATATAATTCCACATTTATTTTATGCAAGTTTTAAAAAGTTTCTAATAATCATGAGCTCTCTATGTATTACACATATAACTTTCTGAGGCTAACCCAAACCATAAAAAAAGATCCTACATCATCAGGACAATCTCAACCCACAGACAGACACTCACAGGCCCTGGACGATACACTCCAGATCAAGGCTCTGGCCTCTGAGGACCAGATAAGAACTGTGGGTACCAGTAGGTCTCATCATCTGCGGTCGTCTGTTCCGCACCACTGAGTTACCTACAGACAGAGAGGGGAGAACAGAGAGGATGAAAAGGCGAGGAAAATAAAGGGAGGATAAGAAAACAAATACAGGGAGTGAGCTTGAAAAAAAAAACAGGCAAACACGAGCACACGTGAAATGCCATAAACAAACAGAAACACAAAGACGAGCCGTCATACAGTGTGTGCTCCCCACAGGACACCACAGCCCGAGGACCAGGTGGAGCTGCATCAAGCACCTCTTCATCAAAGGCCTGTCACATGTACACACAGCCGGCATATGTTCACTCCTCCCTCACTCCTCCCAGCCTCCCAGCTACTCGCAGCTCTACTAACAGGCCTGGCATCGGCTCCAGGCTGGTCAGTACACTCCTACACTCTCAGCAAAAAAGAGTGTAGATATATATGCTATATATGTAGTAGATATATCTAAGCACCTGTTTGAAAAAATCATGGATCCCTTATTATATATATTACATGCTCATATATATTATACGCTGTGACTGATTTGGCCTGGACTGGATAAGTTTCTGTTTGTAGGCCACATCAATGTTCAGCTACTTCCTTCACACTATGGCCTTTGGCACGGCCAAATCTGCTTTGCGACCCATCCAATTATCCTTGTGCCAGTCCATCTGCTGGAGCCAGAAGTTTCTACCACCTTAAACACACAAGGTGGCTTATTTTTGTCCGGTAAGCTTATAATACGCCTATATGCAATAAATCTACAGAACAGTACTTTGTGTTACTACAGCATCTTTAGAGAACCCTTTATTTTAAGGGTGTGGCTATTGCACTTACTTTGCAAGACATTTAAGATGATCGGCTCCTTGGCAACGATGATGCGGGCTCCCAGGAACTGGATGTTGCAAGTGTAATCGCTCCTGCTGTCGTTCATGGTCACGTGGGAGAAGTAGAGGTTTCCGTCCCGACCCTGAGTCACACGCTCACTCTGCTGGATGTGCCGAAGCCCTGGAAAAGAATGAGAGGGAGCAAAGTCAAGTCTTCTCCTTTAAGAACATTATACACGTGTGAACACATGTTGGACGTAGCTGCACTGTTCTTACTCTTGTCCATCCAGTGGATGAGGGGTGTGACGGAGCTTTCTGGAGAGTTGCAGTGTAGGACTGCAGGATTTCCTTCTTCCACTATTTTCTTCTCCTTTTTCTCCTTCTGTATAGCAGGAGTGTCTGGAAAACAAGGAGTGTCTGATTTTAAGTGGGGTGGATCAGAGAATGATACTGGTCATCACATCAGCAGCAAGTGCAATTGGCCTTTCCTTATAATTTCCTGAAGTCCTTTTTAACCAATTATACTCAGTATTAACTCACTGTCCATTTTTATCAGCTCAGCTTATTATCTAAGAGCACTTTGTAGTTCTACAATTACAGACTGTAGATCAAATATACTTTGTTATCCTCTTTTTCTTTTTTCAAAAGTCAGGACCCCTACAGGACCACCACAGAGCAGGTATTATGTTTGTGGTGGATCATTCTCAGCACTGCAGTGACACTGGTGGTGTGTTAGTGTGCTGGTTACTGCTTCTATGATTCTATAATACTTTATTATCATCATGATTAGGTTGACAGATTTTGGATAGTAAATAAAATGGCTAGATTTGCATTATTATTACACAGCTTCTAAACAGTTTAGATTAGATTAGATTAGATTAGATTAGATTAGATTCACCTTTATTGTCATTGTGCAGAGTACAGGTACAAAGCCATATAGAGCCAGAAATGCAGTTAGCATCTAACCAGAAGTGCAAGTACAGTATTTTTTATAATTTTTACGTTTTTGTTTACGGTTTCATGTCAAACCTCCTGAACGGCCTTGTTCCATTTCAACAACTGAAGTGCACAGGAATGTAAAACAAAATGATGGAGATGATGGAGTGATAATTAGCTCTATGTGGGAACAGTTTATGTGGGTTACTGCTTAACTTTCTCAATACCTGCAATAGTTACTGCAAAAAGCAAAATTCTCCCATATGACTCGTCTCCCTTTATCGTTCAAGCCTAAACCGGAAGATATTTCAACAGCAGTAAAAGCATCAAACGCGCCCTAAGTCAACTACGGAGACGCATCTGAGAGGGATGAATTCTAAATACGTGATAAAGCACATATTTAACAGATGCCGGCTGCACCTGCTGCATCTGCCCCATATAAATGAGGCGGTGCGGCAGGTAGCTATTGTTAGCCGTGTGCATGCTGAGTGCTCTCACATTAGTCCCAGGAGGGCTTATCCCTGCTGAAACACTTACACCGCATCAACTCAACCCGGTTTCTGGGGTAACCGTTGTCACGGCAACTGGGGGTGAGGTCAGAATGAAGGAGCACGAAAGGGGAACAGGCAGACAGGTAGCGGCGCATAACAACTGTTGCTAGCCCGTGTTATAGGTTAGGCATGCAGGGTGATTATTAAAGTTGAGGGCAGCTATATTTGATGGCTAAGTGGCTTGTTAACCTTTATATTCATTTTTTTTAGGAATGCAGTAAACAAACCCTTTTCTGACTGTCCATTACAGTAAGCCAGTCGTTAGCATCATGTAAACACTGGGCCTAAATCAGAAGCACTTTACATTAACCCACTAACTAACATAAAGCAATACATTAACAATAGTTAACTAATGTTAAGTGAACGGATAACTACTTCATGTTTACATGTGTAAGTATGTAGGTAAACACCTAACCGTTTTTACATGTTTACTTGACATTAGGTAACCACTGGTAATGCTAATGCTAGTTAGTCAATGCTCAATGTAAACTGTACCCCTAAATCAAACCGAGCTAGCTTTTAAGCTATTCTCAAATAAAATTGCTTATGTGATTACTGACCAACTGTAATGGGTTCAGTCGGTTTCAGCTAATCACTGGCTTATCCATTCTTTTAGGTAACAGTCAGGTCACAAAGTGCCAGAAACCACACAAGCAGTCCCACAGCAGTCGCCATCAGAGTCGAAGGTAAGGCATGTTGATGCCACTGGCCGTACAAGTACAGTCATGAGTGTAACACACCTTCAGTGATAATCTGAGCCTCGTTGGACACAGCTGTGCCCAGCTCGTTGGAGGCATAGCAGCTGTAGTTGCCCTGGAACTGGTGGATGGGTCCGTCTTTAGCCGTGAAGCTTCCAGAATCTGGGGACGCCAGCACAGCGGAGACACTGGACGGGTCGAATTCCACGCCATCTTTCACCCAGCGAAATCTGAGGACGGCCAAGAACAGAGGAGATTTGAAAGAGCAGCATCCCAGTGGAATAAGAATATTTCAGCATGAGCTGTTTTAGAGGTCAATATGGTATTTTATTAATAATCCATTAGTAATCGAGTAATCTACCTGGTAATCTGACAAACAGACATAAATGCATAACAATTTACTCAACCAACTATGAACCAACCATGCAAAGCTTTTCAGTCACTCCTTAAAGTCCCTACTCACCTGGCTTCAAATGTTTTAACAGTGAAGTTATTTAGCAGGTACGTAAGCAAGGACGGGCCTTAACTCTTTACCTGACTGACCCAACAGCCACCACTGACCAGGACACAATGATTAGTGATGCCCTTCATGGGTCGTCCTGTTTATGGCAGCACCACTGTCCAGCACAAGGCAGGACTACATGCACACAGACCGTTACTACACCACATTAACGTCGCCAAAGACTGCAATGGTGTCATGCCATACTGTCATGGAGTGACTCAGAATGGCAGCGGGTCATCTTCAGCTTCTGGTGGAGACAAGCAACAATCTGTGTGTGGAGGCAACATGGGCAGCACCGAGGTAAGCGGTCTGTTGTTAGACGTCACAAGTCCAGAAGGCCTGATATCACCCCACAACCTGCAGGAACTGCAGGTGAACATTCAAGCTGCATGGGCTGCATTATCACAGGACACCATTAGGAACCTCTACAGCTCCATGCCGAGACGTCTGGCTTGTTGCGCTAGCTTACAGACACTACTTCTGTATGTGTAGCTGAATAAATATTCCCCATATCAGTCTATATGTATCATCATTTATTGTTCCTGGTAACCTTTATCTTCCTTCCCAATTGCATTCTGGGTGCAGCTATTGCCATATACTATATTTTTTGATGATGAGTTTATATATGGAGATATACCACAGGAGTAACATTGCAGGAACAAGATCTGCACCCCGATATTAGGAGGGCACAGCTAACATAATACTAAGCTAACATATCAATACCTACAGTTAAGGTGGACCACAAGAGGGTAAATGAACTAAACTGCATTCAGTACGATTCTGCAACATGTGGCCTGCAACATAAGTACGAAGCATAGTCTACCTAAGCTGCAATCAGTGGTGTAATAAGCCTTCATAACAAGCACTGTTAACAAATACAGAAAAGCTTAAATGACCTGCCTGCTGGGAGTTCTGACTGGGAGCTGGATCAGTGGGACATGAGGGAGAGAAATGCGAGCAGCTGACATACTCACGTAGCAACCCTGCTTGGTGTTTTGGCAGATCTGATATCACCTGCGCTAAATTTAGTCCCACCCAACTCAAATCAAACAGAGGAAAAAATCTCTCAACAGAAAAAACTTTTAATGCGAAAGAACCGAAAGCTATAGATAATAGAAGGAACTCTACTCTCTCTGAACTGGAGTAGACAGGATGACGTGTGCATTCTGTACTGTTCTTGTGGGTTATGCTCTGGACTCCCTCATGAAGTGGATTTATGTGAAGAGCCCACATGATTTAAATGAGTATTCAAAGAGAACTCAGTCAATAATTAACTCAGTCAATTAATTCATCTTCTGAAAATGAATTGTCTACTATTGTTATCCTTTTGCATAAATACACAAACACCACAGGTAAGTTTACAGGAGAAGGCAAATATGTTATGTAAGTTTTGTAAAGATATAAGCTCATTAGACAAAACTGAGTCACCTGTGACTGAAGCATATCCAAAAGCAAGGCAAGGCAAGTTTATTTGTATAGCACCTTTCATACACAAGGGCACTTCAAAGTGCTTTATATAAAAGGGAGAAAATACAAAGAAATAAAATAAAAAAAAATAAAAGCAAAATTTTTAAAAAAGCGCTAATCATTAAAATCATTAGATAAAATATAAATTAAATTATGTATAAGAATGAGGAATAAAAGAGCCATTACAGGAGAGCAGCAGTGTTTTTGACTGAGCTGAAAGCCTGATCAAACAGGAATGTCTTCAGTCTGCATTTTAAACTATCTACCACCGGGGCTTTTCTAATACCCTCTGTCAGCTGATTCCATTTAACAGCTGCACAGCAGCTAAACGCTGCCTCTCCATGTTTAGTCTTTACCTTAGGCAGGACTAACTGACCTGTTCCTAACGATCTGAGAGCCTGCTCGGCTCATACTGCTAGCGTGCAACACCTCCAAGATCACGAACAACTGAGACTCGATTTGGCATTGACTGGACCAGTTTCTGGATGTAGGCCACATCAGTGTTCAGACACTCTTCCATCAAATGAGTTTTTCTGTAGACTGGGATTTTAGCCACTGCTGGTAGACCCATATGACCGTATTCTTCCGTACACCAACTTCCTTCACACTATGGTCTTTGGCCACGCCCAAATGTAGTCACTTCTCTCAGCCAGTCATTAACATCTGCTTTGACCCTTTTTCCACACATGGAACGAGACAGTCACTGCACTGTACCACCTTTTCCCAATCTGAATCCCGTTACTCACACCCCACAGGTATGTATAGCCCCCTCGTGCAGCGCCATCTGCAGGAGCCTGAAGTTACTACCATCTTAAACACACAAGATGACTGATCTTTTTCTGGTGAATTTATATTTCCAAACAATTATGAAGCACTTCTATTGATCCAAACATCTTGAAAATGCCACACTGTGTTAAAAGTAGTTCCTGCATTCAAATGAACAAAAAAGAAACGAAAGATTGTTTTTCTTTTGGGCAGCGACACTATGATGCTTAAACACACAAACACAGCAAGACGTAAGACTGCTCCCGCTTTCTGGACTAGGAATGTGGCTGTGATGAAATGTGAAATGTGTTGCTGTGAATACTGACGTGGGAGGGGGATTCCCAGTGGCCTCACAGTTGAGTATGATGTCATCCGAAGAGAAGGCAGTGATGGACTCTGGTTGGACAGTGATTACTGGGGGCTTTTTTACTGCAGAGGAAGAGAAAGAGCAAGTGAGAGAGAGAAAAAACCAGCAGAGCAGGCGAGAAAATACTATCCGTCTATTCAATCCGTTTATCCATTTCCATTTGCACTGAAGGACATAATGCGAGTAAATCCTGTGAGATACCTCAGATCTAGTGGTGAGGAGAAAATATTACTCTGCTGCTGGTCATTACTACTGTATTCATGTGACTGCCTCCATCTGACAATACAGCAGAATTCTGAGACTTACCACTGGACTGGACTGAACACCCACAACCCCCACCCCATACACACACACATACACAGTCTTTAGGGATTTTCAGTTGTGGCTCAAAATACAAATTTTATCTCAAAAGTAAAAAGTTTCCCCACATAATAATAATAATAATAATAATAATAATAATAATAATAATAATAATAAAGCACCTTTTCAGAAAACTCAAAACAAACACATGCATACAATAGATTAATAATTCGTAAGTAGTTACGTAGTATAATAATAATAAAAGTGAGATATATTATGTAGATAGAGAGTAAGTATGTGTATATATATATATATATATATATATATATATATATATATATATATATATATATATATATATATATACACTTACACTTAATAAATATTCTTTTATCTCACTTTTATGTATTATATATAAAGATAGATAAAGTAACAATGAGGAAACACAGACAAGAGCAGGGAACTGTAAAAACAAGAGGCATACAGACATAAAGAACATATATACTCCATAAAAAAAAAGATAAAAACGAGTATAAGGTAATGTACAATGAAGACAGGATGAGCACATAAAGAGAAATTAGCAGCATCCCTAAAAATGTGAGATTTAGGAAGAGCTAGATCCTACATAGACACTACTACACCCGGATACCTGGTTTGGATCATTAGGAGTGGTTTTAATGAAACTGTAACAGAATAGCAGCAATGTAAAACATGTAACAGTGAAGCATATTCAGGACAGAAAGAAAGTTTTCCTCTACAGTGAACAGGTTACAGGTGAGGATGGGGTGGTTACTAGCAATTCTACACTACAACAACTCATTAGCTCACCTTGATTGCTAAGCTACATGACACAATACAAATATTATGACCCTGCAATTTCAGTCAACACTAAATTTCCCATGATGCACCGCTGTCTTTCCTTCAAAAGCTTTGAGTATGTGCACCAACTGGTCTCAATACGCTGCTAGCAGTAGGTTGACCTGAATACACAACTACTGAACAGCCCACAAATGTTTGTCTTTTTGTAACAGCAAGTCAGATCCTGAGCATCCACAGAGCACTTATGTTAGACACTCACTACTTCAGATCATACAGCAGATAATTTAACTACCTCGGATCATATAGCAGATAATTTAACTACCTCAGATCATATAGCAGATCATATAACTACCTCAGATCATATAGCAGATAATTTAACTACCTCAGATCATACAGCAGATAATATAACTACCTCAGATCATATAGCAGATCATATAACTACCTCAGATCATATAGCAGATAATTTAACTACCTCAGATCATACAGCAGATAATATAACTACCTCAGATCATACAGCAGATAATATAACTACCTCAGATCATACAGCAGATAATAATACTACCTCAGATCATATAGCAGGTAATATAACTACCTTAGATCATATAGCAGGTAATATAACTACCTCAGATCATACAGCAGATAATATAACTACCTCAGATCATACAGCAGATAATATAACTACCTCAGATCATATAGCAGATAATATAACTACCTCAGATCATATAGCAGATAATATAACTACCTCAGATCATATAGCAGATAATATAACTACCTCAGATCATACAGCAGATAATATAACTACCTCAGATCATACAGCAGATAATATAACTACCTCAGATCATACAGCAGATAATATAACTACCTCAGATCATACAGCAGATCATATAACTACCTCAGATCATACAGCAGATAATATAACTACCTCAGATCATATAGCAGATAATATAACTACCTCAGATCATACAGCAGATCATATAACTACCTCAGATCATACAGCAGATAATATAACTACCTCAGATCATAAAGCAGATAATATAACTACCTCAGATCATACAGCAGATAATATAACTACCTCAGATCATACAGCAGATAATATAACTACCTCAGATCATACAGCAGATAATATAACTACCTCAGATCATACAGCAGATAATATAACTACTTCAGATCATACCTCAGATCATATAACTACCTCAGATCATATATCAGATTTAGATTTTATTTATTTAATTATTTATTTTCGTATGTATATGAAGTAGAAGAGCGAGAGGACATGGGAGGCAAATATACATATCCAAAGTCCCAGTACTCTGAGACAGAACGCTATTGGCTAGTCCTGGCTGGACAACTTCTTCCTGGTGAGTGCCAAGATTAGCGGCACCATTAGATGCAGCTTTCTGTTTTTCTTTGTACAGTGCAATTAACCGCCTACACTGACAGCAAGAGGATAACAGACCACTGTTGGCCCATTAACGTCAAGCTGGAGCCCCACTGGTGTTTTGCTTAGCGTTTTCTCTGGTGGTTAAGGGTGAGTTCCCTTTCCTCTCACAGTCCAATTTACTTATTCTTATTTACTTAAGTTCTAACTTTTCTTTTCTAAATGAGTCTACCAAATCATTTTTAGTGTCAGCGGTATTTTTAACCATTTCATATCAGACCTAATCATTATTGATATAATATTAGTTTTACTTTATTTATTAATATTGAAGGCTGTAGATACGTAAAACCTATTTAAGGTAAGTATAAATTTGTTAGAGCTGATGCAGGACAGCAATATGGGAGGCCTGACGATGGACCAGCAGTGGCAAACAGTCTGTAGGGTGGCGAAGTTATAACACCACCCGACTGATACATGCTCGCGATCTGGGTAGATGCACTTAGCAGGGCTGTATTCTTGTCTGAGTTTAGATGGAAGGTTTCCAACAGAAAATGATGGGTTGAAGGAAAAAAGCAGCTTTATAAATGGCCACCACATTCCAGTATATATTATAACCTAATTATTTTAAAGCACTTACGGACGTTTAGAGGAAGATTAAAATCTGAAGGAATGAGATCAAACAACTGGCATCAAGGGCACAGAAGCATTAGAAAAGCACTAGCAAGCAGGTTACAGACCCGAGCAGAGCCACCCACTACAGTACAGGTTTGAAACTGGCTAACTGGTTCTCTGCTTTCACAGTGGATTCATTTAAAGGATATCTGCCTGGTGTTGTGTCGTAACTGAATGTATTCTGTGGTGTGGAAGATCTTAGCCTTTCGGCGAGGTCCCACACAGCCAATTGGCGAGCGGCACTAATATATAAATGCGCAAAATATGTTTGTTTGGCTATCCAAACACACAACTGACCAAAGACGTTCAATCTTATCTGTGTAAGGCTGGCGTGGGAGCAGGTTTTCATTCCAACAAAGCAGGAGGTCACATTATCAGTTGTTTGAGAGCTGAGCAGTTGATTAGTCAAATAGAAGCAGGTGACTGTTTGCTCATTTAGAATGAAATCCTGCAGCCATGCTGGCCCTTTGTAGATAAGATCAAACAATAGACATTCACTTTTATAATACTGTCATCGTTTTTAATACCGTGGTGCACCCACAACTACACAACTTACATTATGGAGTTATTAGAGTCTTTTCTGAAACAAATACACATAAACATCAACACGTGGATGTTTCCAAGAAACGGAACATCCCTCGTACAGGTTTGCCCCCAGTGAGCAGGCCCTGAAGGAACAATGCATTCAGATTAGTAGAACATGATATGTCCTCTAAGTGTGTGACATTTCACGCTTGAGCAGACTGGAAGGAAACAGCTGTGGAAAGACAGGGAACTGGAACGTGGGGGTGGGGGGCCCGGGGACGAGAACGAGGCCAGTGGCATATAAGGACAGAAAAAGAGAGAACCACTGGGACGTTCATGAGCCTTGCTTTTAAGAGGAATTCCACTGAGTTTTCAGAGTTTCTCCAAAACGTAATCACCGAAAGCCATTCAGATTCAACCTGGCCCATTTCAATAAATGCTTTGGATGTCTGGTTCCTATGACTAATCCAGGGAACAATGCTGACGTTAAGCTTCACATTAACACCCCTTTAAACTTTTGCATGGGTCTTTTTTGTAAAGTAGTTTACATGTGCAGACATTCTACCCCATGCTCCTCCATCACAAGCATCTGACCAGTCCTGGGTAGTCCATGCTCAGACCACCAGAACAGACTGCTTAACTGCACAGACTGCACTTTTAGCACATACCCTGGGGAGTCAGTTTATCACTCCTCTCTAAGAACAAGTATTATTCTGGTTATACTGAATATGTACACTGTGTGTATGATATATTTATAATTTATTTGAATCTATAACTGGCTGCCGTTGCACCATTCTGTCATTTGCACTAATATTACAAACTGTACATACAGGGGTTGGACAATGAAACTGAAACACCTGGTTTTAGACCACAATCATTTATTAGTATGGTGTAGGGCCTCCTTTTGCGGCCAATACAGCGTCAGTTGGTCTTGGGAATGACATATACTGCGTCCTGCACAGTGGTCAGAGGGATTTTAAGCCATTCTTCTTGCAGGATAGTGGCCAGGTCACTACGTGATGCTGGTGGAGGTTCGTCCTTCTTGGTGGTATGCTGACATTACCCTGGATACCGTGGCTCTTGATACATCACACAGACTTGCTGTCTTGGTCACAGATGCGCCAGCAAGACGTGCACCAACAGTTTGTCCTCTTTTGAACTCTGGTATGTCACCCATAATGCTGTGTGCATTGCAGTATTTTGAGCAGAACTGTGCTCTTACCTGCTAACTGAACCTTCACACTCTGCTCTTACTGGTGCAATGTGCAAATAATGAAGATTGGCCACCAGGCTGGTCCAATTTAGCCATGAGACCTCCCACACTAAAATGACAGGTGTTTCAGTTTCATTGTCCAACCCCTGTATGTTCTGTACAATATAGCATATATTGTACATTTTCCTAATTTATATACATACATATATTTTTCTTCTCTCTAGTCTTTTCTTTCTTATTTAGTACTTAGTATTTATATTGTAATATTTTAGTACTTGAAGTCGGGGAGCGAGTGCAGAGTAAGAATTTCACTGTACAGTGCAACTGCTTGTTTCTCTGTGCATATGACAATAAACACTTGAATCTTGAATCTTAAATTTTTAACCAAGGCCATGTCATACTATACAATCAATTTCATATCATACCAAGTCCTTATGGTAAGCGATTTCTATGCTACATAACTCTTTTATGTTCAGCCCCAAAGAGTTATATGCTAACCGTACCATACTGTCTCCGTAATGGAGTTAGCTTTAGCAGCAACTACGCTTAAAATCTACTTTGGTAGCTTGTATTATGATTATAAGCAGACTTATCAGAACAGCACACAGAAAGGATTATGCATTTGAATGTATATAAATAGTAAAGGGGGCCAAGGAGAGGTGGAGAACTTAGAATGGAAGGAAAGTAGAAGGAAGAGAGTGAGAAAAGGTCAGGGACAGAGAGAAACTCAGCACTAGAAAGGGAAGATAAGCTGACAGAAGTAAAGGAGGACAGCGAAGATTAAAGACACTTTGATGAAAACATCACAACTGTTGAAATGAATAGGGCATTTCAATTCCAGTTAATCTGCTGCAGGCTGTTCTCTCTAAGTGGAATAAGCAGATGTCCTCTGCGAAAACATACCAGTGCGTTTAAAGAGAGATTCAGAGGGGTTTCGATGTGAAATGGTGTACAGCGGTGGTGATAGGAACCAGAGGTCACAAAGGCTACAGTGCAAAACTAGCCCTACGTAGTCTTAATACCAACCAAGACAATCAAACACATGATTTCTGGGTTTGGCACCATCTCAGTTGTGTACCATGCTGATCAGCTGACCAGACGCTGACCAGCGTCAGGCCCTGATCATGAATTCTCTCTATGGGTCGGCTCCATCTTGCAGTTACTCCCTCCTGGACTAATCAGACTGGATCTAATAGATGTTCTTCTAATGTTAGTTCTGTCTTTCTCGTCTCCGGGTTTGACCTGAGGAGGTTGGGTTCCACCCTTGAGCCTGGTTCCTCTCAAAGTTTCTTCCTTACTCAAGGGAGTTCTTCCTCACCACTGTTGCCTCTGGCTTGCTCAAAGGGGGCTTGGACCCGGTTATCCCACCCCCACCCTCGAATGTCTGTTCATCAACTTTGTGTTTTTTCCTTTTATATAACAAATTGATTTTCTGTGAAACTGCTTTGAGATAACGTTGGTTGTAAAAAGCGCTATACAAATAAACATTGATTGATTGATTGATTGATTAATACTGCACAGTATATACTATGTACTAATCTTCATAGAGTTCGGTTAGCTAGTACAATGTATCATCTTCTAATGGTTGCCTCCAGTGTGACAGCGCATCCAAGCAAAAGTGGGATTCATGAACATGGCAATGAGCTTGGTGTTCTTCGCCAGCCTTTCTAGACAGCGGATATGAACACCTTTGGGATGTGGTAGAACAGGAGATTCGTAGCAGGAAGCTGCAGGTGAAAAAACTGCAGGAACCTCATGTTGCAGTCAAGTCAACATGTACCAGAATCTCAGTGGAACGTTTCCATCATATTGTGGAATCCATGCCATGAAGAGCTGAGGCTGGTTTGGGAGCCCTACCCGGTGTTAGAATAGAGTTATGAACTATTTCGCCTCACCATGCTGTTGGATTTAAGAAAATATACTTCAGCTCTTTTGTCTTGGCATCGTCAAACAGCATCTCAGGCATCAGGAAACATATTTTGTGAAATAACTTGCTGTGATGTAGAGACATTAAACACAGACGCCTAGTTCCTATCACCATTTGGAGCATTTCACATCAAATGAAGCATTTCACATCAAACCAGTCCGAATGCCTGCATGCATCTTCAATATGCAGAAGCTTTGGTGGAAAAAGCAGTGAGTTTCCCCCTTAAGCATCTTTTTATCTAGTACACAGACACAGAACACACCAGAGTACATTAATAATTCTTCATGTTCATATCAAAACCTTGTCTTATATATTTAAAAAACCTGTGTAAACATTTCATGACGAAAGAGCCAAGCAATGGTCAAAATGACTCGGAATTAAAACTCTTTACATTAAAGTACATTCAGGATTTTCATCTCAGAGACACAAGGTTTTGTTATGACAGTGAGTCTCTGCACCACGACCACACACATACAGAGTCTTGCATCACAGCAGACTCATTTGCTGATGTAACATGTGGCTTACACACGAACACAGTTACATAAAGGCTTACACACGAACACCAACACATATACATATACAAGACAGAACGCTGTAAACACTTACGCTCTTTTATGTGGTCTGTCCAGTGAGTCGGCAGGGGTGAAGGAGAGAGTCTGTTAGCATTGTGCACACAGGGCAGATACACTTGAACATTAACCACATGAACACATTCAGTCAGCTGGCCACTGAAGATGTAGGGAATGCACCATCACCGGCATTTCATCAATACTGATTTCAAAAGATCAAGTACTTCATACCTTGAGTACCTGCCAATTTCCATTACCATCACTAATGCCTATTTATATTTGTGTTAGTGTGCTGTAAGTAGTGTGTCGGTGTACAGTAACTCAGTAAGTGTAGTGTGTTAGTGTACTGTAAGTAGTGTGTTGGTGTACAGTAACTAAGTAAGTGTAGTGTGTTAGTGTACTGTAAGTAGTGTGTTGGCGTACAGTAACTCAGTAAGTGTAATGTGTTAGTGTACTGTAAGTAGTGTGTTGGTGTACAGTAACTCAGTAAGTGTAGTGTGTTAGTGTACTGTAAGTAGTGTGTTGGTGTACAGTAACTCAGTAAGTGTAGTGTGTTAGTGTACTGTAAGTAGTGTGTTGGTGTACAGTAACTCAGTAAGTGTAATGTGTTAGTGTGCTGTAAGTAGTGTGTTGGTGTACAGTAACTCAGTAAGTGTAATGTGTTAGTGTACTGTAAGTAGTGTGTTGGTGTACAGTTACTCAGTAAGTGTAATGTGTTAGTGTACTGTAAGTAGTGTGTTGGTGTACAGTAACTCAGTAAGTGTAATGTGTTAGTGTACTGTAAGTAGTGTGTTGGTGTACAGTTACTCAGTAAGTGTAATGTGTTAGTGTACTGTAAGTAGTGTGTTGGTGTACAGTAACTCAGTAAGTGTAGTGTGTTAGTGTACTGTAAGTAGTGTGTTGGTGTACAGTAACTCAGTAAGTGTAGTGTGTTAGTGTACTGTAAGTAGTGTGTTGGTGTACAGTAACTAAGTAAGTGTAGTGTGTTAGTGTGCTGTAAGTAGTGTGTTGGTGTACAGTAACTCAGTAAGTGTAATGTGTTAGTGTGCTGTAAGTAGTGTGTTGGTGTACAGTTACTCAGTAAGTGTAATGTGTTAGTGCGCTGTAAGTAGTGTTTTGGTGTACAGTTACTCAGTAAGTGTAATGTGTTAGTGCGCTGTACGTAGTGTGTTGGTGTACAGTTACTCAGTAAGTGTAATGTGTTAGTGCGCTGTACGTAGTGTGTTGGTGTACAGTTACTCAGTAAGTGTAATGTGTTAGTGCGCTGTACGTAGTGTGTTGGTGTACAGTTACTCAGTAAGTGTAATGTGTTAGTGCGCTGTAAGTAGTGTGTTGGTGTACAGTTACTCAGTAAGTGTAATGTGTTAGTGCGCTGTAAGTAGTGTGTTGGTGTACAGTTACTCAGTAAGTGTAATGTGTTAGTGCGCTGTAAGTAGTGTGTTGGTGTAGTTACTCAGTAAGTGTAATGTGTTAGTGCGCTGTAAGTAGTGTGTTGGTGTACAGTAACTCAGTAAGTGTAATGTGTTAGTGCGCTGTAAGTAGTGTGTTGGTGTACAGTAACTCAGTAAGTGTAATGTGTTAGTGCGCTGTAAGTAGCGTGTTGGTGTACAGTAACTCAGTAAGTGTAATGTGTTAGTGCGCTGTAAGTAGCGTGTTGGTGTACAGTAACTCTGTAAGTGCAATGTGTTAGTGCGCTGTAAGTAGCGTGTTGGTGTACAGTAGCTCAGTAAGTGTAATGTGTTAGTGTACTGTAAGTAGCGTGTTGGTGTACAGTAGCTCAGTAAGTGTAATGTGTTAGTGTACTGTAAGTAGCGTGTTGGTGTACAGTAGCTCAGTAAGTGTAATGTGTTAGTGTGCTTTAAGTAGCGTGTTGGTGTACAGTAGCTCAGTAAGTGTAATGTGTTAGTGTGCTGTAAGTAGTGTGTTGGTGTACAGTAACTCAGTAAGTGTAATGTGTTAGTGTACTGTAAGTAGTGTGTTGGTGTACAGTAACTCAGTAAGTGTAATGTGTTAGTGTGCTGTAAGTAGTGTGTTGGTGTACAGTAACTCAGTAAGTGTAATGTATTAGTGTATTGTAAGTAGTGTGTTGGTGTACAGAAAATCAGTAAGCGTTAAGTGTTAGTGTACTGCAGTGTTGGTGTTTTTGAACTTTAGTGTTTCCATTATGGGGGTGTTTTTACTTCAAGTCCACTAAATTTTAAAGTCTAATATCTTACTGTTTACTCCACTACATTATGGCCAAATCTGTCCTTCCTCTTGGCTTTTGTGTGCATAAAAATATAACATGTCCAAACAAGAGAAGTGTGAAGCCAGTCCACCAATCAGAGAACAGCGGCCACTTAGTTTTGATCTTGCTTTGACCTGACCTAGGCTAAGTTCTGGCTAATGGAACCTGTTCTCCTTCAGTGTTTTGTGCTTATGATCATTTGAGGAGTTATGTTTTCCACCCCTCCAAAGTTCAGTCTTACCATGCGTTCACAGAAGCAACAGAGCAACAAGCCACCAGTCATTTCTGACTTCGTATATGATTAGTAGCTGCAATTTAGAACCACCTTTATTGGCACCACAACCCCAACAGCCACCTGTAAGCAGCCATGCTGTGTAATTTTAAGCAGGTCATCTTAAACTGAGAGTGTCATAGTGATGAACAACTTCATTTTCTGTGTGCTGAGGTCCAGTTGGAAAGGAAGAAGCTAGTGTGGGTAATGTTAGCTACTATCAACTAACATTAGAATAACTCACTAAATAGTATGACAATCTGTTTTAAATCAGCAAATCAGAGCAAAGCTAATCAAATTGATCATGAGTTTACAAGAAAAAAAAGCTTTGGGCCAAATTATAGGGTGTAAATGGGCATGTAACAAACCTGGGCATTTTCACCTGGGCATATGTAGATCTCAAAGGACAACGATAAATAAAAAAAATAAAAGCTTTCTATGGCACCTTTAACACACTTCTTATATTAACAGCTTCTTACGAAATCTGACAAACACAGGGCGATGCAAAACATGTCAAACCAAATTGTGACATCCTTTGCTTTACAAGCTTACACCCATCATCAAAAGAATAGTTGCACCCAGAAGGAAGTGTGAGATGGCAGTGCTATTGGCAAGAGATTACAATGCTGAGGGAACAGTAAAAGATTATACATTTAAACTGATATGGGCAATATTTTTTGAGCTACACATACAGAAGTAGTGTCTCTCAGTATGTTTGCTCAGCATGGACTTGTTGGGGTTCCTTGTGGTGTCCTGTGATAATCCATTCCATGCAATTTGAATATTCTCCCACAGTTCCTGCAGATTTCATGGTAGAGGTGGAGGTGGAGTGACACAAAGCTGGAAACAACAAACCGTGCCTCCACATACAGATTTGCTGGTCGTCTCCACTGAGACAAAACTCATCACTAAAGATGACCCGCTGGCATTCGGAGTCACTCCATGACAGTCTGGCATGACACCATTGCCATGGTGTTAAGGGTGGTCATCGTAACAGTCTGCACGCATTGTAGTCTCCCATCATGCGACCGTCTGCCAATGGTGCTGGCACTAACAGGATGACTCATGGAGGGGCCTCACTGCTCTCTGAATTGTGGTTGTTGGGTCAGTCAGGTACAGTCATAAGGCCTATCCTTGATTGCATCACATACGCAGCCAAGCGTGAAACTTCAGTCATTTGCATGTCTCTTAATGTCAAACCTGCTCACCAAGTTTCATTCCTGTCAGTTGATTCTTTCTGGGTGCAACTATTTGTTCAACTATCATTCTGATGATGAGAGTACATATCATTATTTGAAGTATTATACCCAGCCATCTAACGTGGCACTCACACTCAGGCAGACACAGTCAGACTGTTCTAGTGTAATATCTAAATTATTCATCATCTCTTACGCCTCTTCTGTTTCTTTTATAATGCGTCTTTGTGCTGACGGGAGTGCGACGGCTGGTAAAAGAGCAGAACAAAGATCGGACATTATGCCAGCTCAGACACCTGGATTCCTCTGTGGCTGGCCGAAACGCAGCAGCCCTGCAATATCTAAATGTGCTTGCTAAGCGAGGTCCAAATAAAGGCTCAGCCTAACTCCTTCTGCCCTGCTTTAGACTACGAGATACGTTTGCAGTCTCAACTCTGCATTTCCATACAATAGCATCCAAATTAGGACAGAATATGTTATGCACAGAGCATTCCCTTTCTACCCGAGTGCACCCAGTGACCCTGCACACCAGACACAAAACTAATATGGGTGTGTTATCGACTGAACTGGCCACATCTATCTATATGCGTTTAAAGGTCACTAAATGAAAATCAAGAGATACACTGACCTTTATATTTGCACTTTCACATGGCTGCACCCCCACACTCACTCAAACCACCACCTCATTCTGCTTAAAGGGAAAGTCTGCCAAGTTTTCCAAATTTCTACAAAGTTCAACCACTAGGCTTTAAATACAGTCATTCAGAGTGTTTTGATGTGTACTATGCTGTTTAAGACCATCTCAGAATTGTTCACAGTGGTTGTAAAAGGAACCAGGTGTTTAAAAAGTCCATCATTTACCACCATTTATCACCATGAACATTACATACAGGGGTTGGACAATGAAACTGAAACACCTGGTTTTAGACCACAATCATTTATTAGTATGGTGTAGGGCCTCCTTTTGCGGCCAATACAGCATCAGTTCGTCTTGGGAATGACATATACAAGTCCTGCACAGTGGTCAGAGGGAGTTTAAGCCATTCCTCTTGCAGGATAGTGGCCAGGTCACTACGTGATGCTGGTGGAGGTTTGTCCTTCTTGGTGGTATGCTGACATTACCCTGGATACCGTGGCTCTTGATACATCACAAAGACTTGCTGTCTTGGTCACAGATGCGGCAGCAAGACGTGCACCAACAATCTGTCCTCTTTTGAACTCTGGTATGTCCCCCATAATGTTGTGTGCATTGCAGTATCTTGAGCAGAACTGTGCTCTTACCTGCTAACTGAACCTTCACACTCTGCTCTTACTGGTACAATGTGCAATTAATGAAGATTGGCCACCAGGCTGGTCCAATTTAGCCATGAGACCTCCCACACTAAAATGACAGGTGTTTCAGTTTCATTGTCCAACCCCTGTATGTGTAAGTTCACTGGTATTTTGATTAAAGCATATGGCTATATTTGGGTTGGAGAAAAACACAAACCCTGGTTCCCATCACCACCACTGTAAAAAACCCAAATACATTTCTCTACATTGAACCATTTCACAACAAGTCGCTCTGAGGGCCTTTGTTTACATTTTAAAAGTTGAATCATGCAGAAATATTTGGCCTATATGGTGGATTTCCCCTTTAAATATGTGCAGAAGCGGAAATAAAGACCAGTGATAAATTGCTGTTAGCTGAAAGTGCACAGTAACGGTACTCCTTCGACAGCAGAGAAGTTAGAGCAGGAACCTGCAGTAATCTTGTGTGCTTGCAGCTTGACATGGACTGACCATATATCACCGTGTGGTTGAGTTACCCCCTCCTCCTCCTCCCAATCAGTAACACATCTGCACTGAGGAGACCAGATCAATGCCCTAATCAATTGAGCAATTAAAGACACCTAGAACCGCAAGCTTCACAGCTCCACTCTAACTCAAGCATGACTTCACCACAAAGCCCATGTGCAGTGCTGTAAGAACTGAAAGAATGAATTGCCTAAGGATGTGCAGCCGTATATAGGATATTGTGTATAGGGTGTGCTTGGCGTAGTGGTTGGTGTAGCTCAGCGGATAACACTGCAACCCACCAGGGAGCCACCACCACATGTGGAAGACTGGGGTTTGAATCCCGGTCTGGGTGACTATGCTGTGCTATACCAATAAGAGTCCTTGGGCAAGACTCCTAACGCTACATTGGCCTACCTGTAATGTGATTAACCTTGTACGTCGCTCTGGATAAGAGCGTCAGCTAAATGAATTAATGTACCTAAATATAACAGGATTTTCTAAACCTAAATCCTAACTGTTACCTCAGGAACAAAGCAGATGTTCTGGGGAGGCATAGTATGAAACCACATCTTGCTTTTTGATATTTATATATTATTATATATTATGATATTTATATATTATTTATTATATTATTGAGTACTGGAGTACATTGATACCGTCATCTATCCTACAGGACAAAATACAAAACTAAAAAACATTTTTTAGTCCAGCTAAATTCGTTCAGGATAAATGTAAAGTACTATTTACAGAACAAACACATGTAAGTACTTGCTGTTCTCAAGTGAAAGGTAAATTCCACAGATTATTCTAAATTTCTGCAAAATTAAATAATTAGGATTTAAAGGACCAGTGTGTAACCTCTACTGGTGAGGTTGGGTACTGCAACCTACTGAACCTCCACCACCCATCACTCCCTTCTCTAATTTTGTTTTCCTTGATCATGTTGTCATTTCTCTGTCGATGAGGATTTACCCTCCTTTGCTTTTTCTTCAGATTTTGTGCTAAATATTAAGGAGAACTATCCATCTGTCAAAATGTGGGTTCTCAAGCTTTCACAACTCAAAATGGTTATCTAGCAACAGTGTTCTAGTGTGTGTTGATAGTCCTACCGGTCATGCAGTATTAATAGTACAGCATAGTAACTCAGTGTTTCAAACTTTTTCCATTGTTTTTAATGTTAATTCTGTTCTGACTCAGCTAAATATACTACTTTACACCATCAATCTGATTTAGACTTAAACTGATTTAAATATCCTCATAATTCCTTTAACACTTGTAGGATTTTACAGAATATTCACCAACTTCTCGTTCCACCTCAAATGGACCGGAGGCATATTTCTCATCAAGACACTGAGACAGGCTTTGTTTGTATCTCTTCTATTTAATTATGCAGAAACATGTGACAACTGGCAGAGTGCCCCTTTAATCTCAGGCTACATGATGCTATTGTGGTTATCAGTTTCTAGCTTTCTGTATTATTGCAGTACAAGGACATTTGGGGTCTTTCAGGCTGGTACAGGTTACCCTGTTTTCTCGTGGTTCTCCTATATACCCAGAATATCTGTGTTCGAGATCATGTACAAACATCAGCATTCACTGTCTAAGTATGAAAAAAACTCATACTCACAATTTTCTGGAATGTGGATGGCGGCGTGGCCTGGCATGGGAGCGAGGGTCAGGTGGAGGAGGAGGGCACAGAGTAGAGGGAGTGGTGAAGGCATGCTGCGGCCCCTGCTGCCCACCTGCTGTTGTGATGTGGAAGGCATTGCTCAGTGTCCCATCAAAGCTGCACCTGCTTCCAGGCTCAAACACAGTGTGAGGACGGTGCCTCTGACCAGCAGCCCACACGCTGACAGGCAACTCCCTTCTCCCTCTCTCTCTGTGTCACTCTCTCGTCCTTCTGTTTTACCAGTCCTGTTTATGCTCCCTCGCAGCTTCTCTCTTTCTCACTGGCTCCGTTTCTTCTTTCCGCCTTCTCTCTCTCTCTCTCTCTCTCTCTCTCTCTCTCTCTCTCTCACAGGTCCACGCCCTCCTGCTGTCTCCTCACTGCAAAAAAAAAAAAACAGAGAGAGAGGGAGAGTGAGGGAAGTGGAGAACAAGGGAGGATTGCCACATGTGTCGGAGGAGGAGAAAAATGACTCGGACTACCACATGGTCCAGGAGCGAGTCAAGGAGGAGACATACATAGAGCAGAAATAGAGCACTAGGAACTAATGGGACACTACGTCTAGGAATTATCCCCATTAGGGGTCAGCAGATTGGGAACAAGTCAGAATACCACACATTCACTTCCAGGCCTAAAGGGAGCATCACTGCAAACACCAAGATTAGCGGTGGCACAAAAAGACATTGTTATTGTTGATATCGATACCTGATATTCATTTTCTCTTTCCCCTCGGAGGTAATGGTCAGGTAACTGGTCATGTGACTGTATTAGTATGTTAGTTACTGATCCGGGTCAGAAAAACACACAAGGCTGAAGTCAGGTTCCTATTCGCCAGCTCCTTGTTTGAATTTTCTTATTCCGCCTTAAACAGTGCAGGAGTTAACCGCAGTTGGCTGAGGTGCCAGAATGCAACTGCTGTCCCATTTAAGGTGGACCGGGGAAATTGAAGCAGGAAGCTGAACAAAGAGCCGACTTCAGTTTGATGTCAGACACCAGGTTTTTGCCAACTGTAGAAGGGCACTGCCATCAAAAACGACCCACATAGGTGCGGCCAAGAACAGAGCAGCTCCCGTGATTAGCTCTTAGCTTCAACATAACGCTAGCAGCTCCGGCACTTGTTAGTCAAAGATGATGCCCCTTTACAGAATGTTTTGAAACCCAGGGGAGAGCTACTGGGGATCGAGCCATGTGGGCCGTCTTTTTCTTATGATCCCCCCTTGACATAGGAAAGAAAGCCAATTGCATAGAAATGGGTGCTCCAAAGAGAACCAAGCATCTCCAAAACAGTAACTTCACAGGGGAGGGCAGCAAACTTCATTCACTTTCAGTGTAGGTTACAGAAAGGAGATTCATTATTCCAGGCCCATTTTGGAGAATTCCTACTATTCCAGTCATCAGGACAATTTCACACATAGCATTGCGACCCAGGACTCACTGGAAAGCTCTACTGACCTGTAAAGTTCTTCAGAGATTTCTGAAGTCTGATTTTTAAAGTCGCTTGTTGCAAAGCAATTAGTCATTTTTGACTCAACTTCCCACAACAGTCAATCTGAGGTCCCGCAACACATAAGTTGTACCGCAAGTTATAGGATATATCACATCACCATTTTACCCACCCCTAGTGGAGATATATATACAAACACACAGAACAGTACCCTCATTCAGGCAGCATAATCCCTCTGAGATTAGCCAAACTGCAGGTATTTGCTGTCTGCATGGCTTAACTACAGCCTGAATAAATCACTAAACACTCAGTTGAGGAGATAACACGAAGGACAGGAATAAGGAAGAGTGAGCGGATGAGTAGGAGCACAGTGGCTTGGACTGGAGTACTTGAAGTGGCTTTTATGAGCGTGAAGATAAGCACCTATTAGAGATGGTATCAGTCATGCTGCAGGGGTGAGGGCCGCTCTCCAGGAACAGTTCACGCTCTCCATCTGGAGACAGCCTCGCCAAATCACAGCACACACACACACACACACCCCACATGTACAGCCTGAATGTACCAGTGTCTTTATTCTTTACTGACGTTATCACACCATCGTACACTCCTCTTTCTTCTACAGCCTTGATCTCAAAAGCACACAAAAGAAGATCCCCTGAGGAAAACATACAAATACAGACAGAGAGAGAGAGAGAGAGAAAAAGAGAGAGAGAGAGACAGACAGAGAGAGAGACAGAGAGAGAGGATGGACGAAGATAAACAAGAGGGGGGAAACAGAAAAGGGAAAGATTGAGAAAAAAGAGGAGAAAGAAGAATAAAGACAAACTGAGACAAACCCAGAAGAGAGAGAAAAAGAGAGAGAGAAAGAAAAGATGGGCAGGGATTAGAACAAGTGAGAAAGAGAAAATGGGAAGATGAGAAAATTATATCAAAGGGTGAAGGAAAACAAGCATGTGCTGCAGGTCTGAGGCAGCAGGAGAAAGAGGATGAGGGAACGAGAAAGAGAAGAAGGAAATCATAAAGCAATGGAGATGAATAGAGGGACAGAGAGAGAGACAGAAGGACAGAGAGAGAAGACATACAGGGAGGAGAGAGAGAGGAGGGGGTAATGAAGGGTGGGAGGTTGAATGTTCTCTGGCTGGCATGCTGCAGGTCTCAAACAGCAGGAGGCTGAGGGAGCTCCGCTGTAACCTGGCAGTGTAAAGCACCAGGCAACAGAGCCGAGCGACCTTGGAGAACGACAGAAGGTTGAGAGGAGGAGTAAAGAAGAATCGCACACGCGCACAGAGGAAGGAAGAGAGATAAGCATTCCGTTCATTTCTGCCAAAGCTCCCATTTCTCTGATTGCTGTGTCTCTCTCTCTCTCTTTCTCTCTCTGTCTCTCTCTCTCTCTGTCTCTCTCCCGTCAGGTCAACAAACTGATAATGATAAACAGATCATTACTGCTGTTGAACAGATGGAAAAATATCAACAGCAAAACATGACAGAGATAACACTGAACAATAACATAACGTCGAGTCAGTGAACACACCACGGCCCAGCGGTCACGTAACCTCAGCAGCTCCATCGGTGGTAGGGGGTAAGGAGAGAAAGAGAAAGAGCCAGTGAGATAGATAGAAAAAGAGAGAGGCGGAGAGAGAAAGAGAGACAGAGAAATGGGAAAATGAAGAGAAAATGAAAAGAAAGTCAGAACAAGAGAGAGTGGAGAGAAACAAAGTAAGAGAGAGAGAAAAGGGAAAAGAGAAAGAGTGAGAATGCAGAAAGCAGAAAGATAGATGAAGGTAATGAGAGGTGCAAGGCTGAATGTTCTAAGGCAGGTGTGTTGCAGGTCTGAAGCAGCAGGAGAAAGAGTGACAGACAGGGAAACAGAGAGAGAGAGAGAGAGAGAGACAGAGAGAGAGAGAGAAAGAGAGAGAGGGGAAAAGGGAGAGAGATATGAAGAGAGAAAATAATGAAGAGCAGGAAGTTGAATGTTCTCTGGGTGGCCTGTTTTTCCTGATTGCCATTAGGTGAATAAACTGATGAATGATGAACTGATCATTAGAGCTGTTCAGATCGGAATGCAACGACTAATAACGATACAAATAACGCTGGAGTAAAACACAGATTAGCCGGGTCACTGAACACATCACATCCCATCAGCCATGTAACCTCAGCCGCGCCTTTAGAGAGAGAGAGAGAGAGAGAGAGAGAGAGAGAGAGAGAGAGAGAGAGAGAGAGAGAGAGAGAGAGAGAGAGAGAGAGAGAGAGAGAGAGAGAGAGAGAGAGAGAGAGAGAGAGAGAGAGAGCAAAAGAGCAACTGTAGAAAAGAGAAGAGACAGACCGAATGGGTGATAGAGGGAGAATGGATGAGAATAAAACAATGACTGAAAGAGAGAGGGAGGCAAGGAAGTAAGAAAATGACTGCAAGAGAAAAAGAGAATGGACAAGTAAGAAAGAGAATGACTGTGAGAGAGAAAAAGAGAGAGGGAGAAGACGATGGATGAAAGAGTAAGACAATGATGGAGAGAGAAAAAGAATAAGAGGGAATAGGATGGATGAGAGAGTAAGAAAATGACTGTATGAGAGAGGGGGAGAGAGAGAGAGAGAGAGAGAGAGAGAGGGAGAGAGAGAGAGAGAAAGGAGGGGGTGATGGAAGGTGAAGGTTTAGACAGTAATCCCCAAACCAACTTAATCACACAGCTGCTTCCCCAATCAATGTGTCACCTCTCCTCCACTCCTCTCCTCCACTCTCCTCTCCATTCCTCCTCTCTCTCTCTCTCTCTCTCTGAGCTGGATCTGGGGTACTATTGCTGACTGATCAGAGGATTGCTCACAGAAGGGTGGCGGCAGCCAATTACAGGCCGGCCGAGCCTCTTCTGGCCTTTAACAAATGCCACTGAAAGAGGATGAATCGAGTCGCGCTGTGCTGGGTATTTAGCGAGCGGCGGGGAAACAAGGATGTGTGATAACGCGCCGGCCGTCGGCAGAGTTCGGAGACACAGAGAGCGTGGCTGGATTAGCACAGTCACACGCCCGCTCCCGAGGGAGCCACCTGCCAATCAAACCATCGCCCAGCAACGCATGATCAAACAGGGGCCGGTAACTAGGTGACCAAACCAAGCGTGACATGCTCACAGACACTAAGGGCAGTGAATAAGAACAGAATAATGATAGTAGAGAGATTGAGCAGAAAAAAGAGAAATGAAGAGCAGCAGTGACCGGTGCAGCTTCAGGAATTCAGGACCCATCAGCATTTTAATGGCACTACGTTTTGTCCTCCTGAGCATTTACGTGACTTCTGTACATCCGTGTATGCGTATCTGCTGACGCTAATGCCCATACATTGTCCTGCACACTGTCCTGCACATTTTACTGCTCTCCTTGCTCTCCCTGTTTTTATTACTGCACCTTTAAGACTGATATATGCAAATAGCATCTGATCTGATTGGCTGAACTGTTTAAAAAGCAGTTTGTGTTGAAGGAACAAGCACACTCAAATTCCTCTGCAAAGCTGAGCAGGCTGGACCACAGAAGGCTGAATCATTTGTCGTATGTACATGTGTACCTGGTTGTGACATCACAGCCATGAGTCGTTTGCATGTCTCACAAAATGTCAAACCTGCCCACCAGCTTTTATTCATGTTGGCTGATTCCATCTCTCCTTGTGCAACTATTCCTTTAATGGTAAGTGTATTAAAGCGAAGCTGTGAGAACTGCGTTTCTATAACGCCACGGAAAAAGCATATTGTCGCTGTTCAAAGAAAAACAAGTATCTCCAAAATGGCAACTTTACAGGAGAGGCCAAAAACCGAATAAAATTTTAATGCAAGTCAATGGAACCAGACATCTTTCCAAACACTATTGGGCCATTTCTGTTGGTCCATTCATCATGCAATTCCCACACAGTGTAAACAGCAGCTGCTGTGTTCCAATGATGCATAAAAGTCAAAATGGACAAAATTGGAGAGCGACGATATATAGGTCTAGCAGGCCTTGAGTAGTTTAGAGCCACCCTTTCACAGTGACGCTATAAGGAGTGATTCACTCTGGGCTGCTCTCTGAATGCGTCACATTACAGGCCAGCCAATCAGAAGCTCGGGGTCATTTACATAGTCTTAAAGGTACGCCGTTAACACAACCTGTTTCACTCTAAAGGATGAAGAGAGCTTGGAAAATGGATTTCGATACATAGAACCACATCACCAGTACATACAAGAAACACGCAGCATATGGGCCCTTTTAGTGAAGGGTGGGAGATAAGAGTGCTGTCAGGCTGTAGATGAGCTGCCTCGCTCTGTCACCAGCCCTGATGGAAGAGATTGACACAATGATCAGGGCTTTAGAGCTCTCCGACTTGTCGCAAGGCTGTCTGCGATAGCATCTAAAGCCCGTTAGCTGCCTCATTGGCTCAGGTCAGAGGACAAACACGAGTGGTCCTGCTGCAGCTGTGCAACTAAACAGGCCCACCCTGCACTTTATACCACGAGACAGGCCTGTGTCTAACATGGACTAACAAGCCACAGAATGGGAATCTGCTTGCTCCTCCATAATGACTCTGAGTCATACAGCAAAGCTGGCTGGTATCAAGTTTCCACACACACGAAAAGGGTTTAATTATCTCCGCGCGACGAAGCATGGCGACGGCGACTGAATCGCTCGCTTATCAATTAAAATGTGAATCACAGCGTGCAGCCATAAACACTAAATATCACCAAGAGCCTGATTTGTAACACTGTTGATTCCGCCTGTATCCTCAGATTCCTCAAGATCACAACGAGTCCTCATGCGCTCTTTGAAAGGGAGATCGTAAATTAGCATTTAAGAACACTCAGTAGGAGCAAATTGCAGTCTCGGAGGACTCCGTGGGACATGACAGGCTTTCAGAGATGCATTTTAATGACCCCACGTTTCAGTCGAAGGAGAGAGACAGCAACAGGAGAGGCCCCTGCGGACTCCAGAGCACACTCTCTCCTTATCTATAAGCTCCATCACATCAGCCATTCTTCATAATTACGATGTTTTTCCGGGGCTTGATTTCACTTTTACTCCACCCTCACATTTTAAAGGGTCTGAGCATCTACTGTGCATTTAACACAGCCGTGTCTGTTTCGTGGGACAACAGTAACGCTATACTGATACAAACCACGCAGCCTCCCAGCACAAGCTATAGCTGTTAATAAGGGAACGTCAGGAAGGGCTGTAAAGAGGGCATACTGTATCTGACGGTGCCAAAAAGGCCCTGCAGTTTAACCCTGATGTTGCGGTGTTCAGGGGTATGTGCGTCTTCAGGCTGTGTCCTGTCGTGCCTCCTCTTTAAATATTTACCACCTCCAGCTGTGAGGATGTGTGTCAAAGCGGAGGAGAGAGGGTGAAGATGGGTGGGGGGGAAATAAATGAATATGTGCATGCCCTCCACCCCTGGAGACCTCCCTGAGGGTCTGTCTGTCTGGAAGAGCAAAAGAGAGATAAAGATAGAGGGAGAGGCAACGAGATAGAGATGGAGATAATAAGAGGGAGAGAGAGAACATAGGTAGATAGATGGACAGATAGAACCAGAGAGAATCAGAGAATAAGATAAAGAAGAAGAGAAATAAAGGTAAAGACAGATCCACATACTGATAGACTGTAAGACAGACAGACAGACAGAGAGAGAGAGAGAGAGAGAGAGAGAGAGAGAGAAAGAGATAGATAGATAGATAGATAGATAGATAGATAGATAGATAGATAGATAGATAGATAGATAGATGAATAGATGGATGGATGGATGGATGGATGGATGGATGGATGGATGGATGGATGGATAGATAGATAGACAGATGGATAGATAGATAGACAGACTGAGGAAAGCTCAGGGAAGAGTGAAAAAAACACAATTAGATGATAGCACTTATTGGGAAAGGGGGAGGAGGTGGAGGAGGAGGAAGAAGTGATTGAAGGTAATGGGAAAAGGAGGAGTGGTGGCAGAGGACATGGCAACGTAGAGGGGGGCTTGTAATTCACAGAGACCCCCTACTGGGTAAATTATTTATAGCCTTCCCCTCTCCGTCGGTATGGTTTGCCCTGAATTCACCTAAATCCATAATTCATATTCCTCCGTTCACCATATATTTGGTTTGGTGCCAGACTGGACGTCCTCGTCCCTGTACAGTAGAGTTAACTGTCTGTCTGTCCCATATATATATATACCACAAGGACTAGTTTGATTTGTAGTAAGCTTGTAAGCTGAAGTGTTACTGAGAACGCTGTACATTAAGTATGCACAGACACACACCATCCTGACCATGGCAAGGGTGGTGCCGTACTGATTTCATTCCCAAAGCTGATAAAACTCTAGATTAAACAAGCCCGAGGGCAAGACCACTGTCAGCTCTAAGGTGAACTAAACACTACAGCATTACTATATTTACTAAAAGACATTTTTATATGAGATTCGATAATTAATTATGTTACAGAGGGGCTAGCTTTTCTTATCATAGCTGCCGACAGTGCACTTGATAAATAATAAACAGAACTGTACGGAGCTCAGAGTTCTGATTTAAAATACTCGGCATAGAAAAACATTCATGTGCACGAGAAATCATTTTCAGGTTTACTGAAAGACAACAAGAGAATCTAGCAGTGCATCATCTGCAATAGAGTTCCATGGGAAAGTCTGTCCATGTGGCAGCAATGCTGCCGGGTAGCTATTTCCAGCCACACAAGACCAGGCTGCTCTCGCTGAATGGGAAGAAACCAAAATGCTCAAAACCTAAAGTCGAATTACTGTTCCAGAAACATTGCTGGTGTAATATGAATGATTTGTAGTGTTTGGCTCAGTAGCACACCATAAACATGATTTGTTGACTTCTCCTGCTGAGACCAGCATGGCTGGTTACCAACAAAACCAGCATCGTCGCTGTCCAAAGAAAAACAGGTATCTCCGAAATGGCAACTTTACAGGAGAGGCCAAAAACCTAATTTAATTTTAATGGAAGTCAATGGAACCAGACGTCTTTCCAAGCAGTTTTGGGCCATTTCTGTTGGTCCACTCATCATGAAATGTCCCCACAGTGTAAATAGCAGCTCATGTGATCAATGAAGATACAGAGACGATATGCTGATATGCTGTGTTCTGGATGTTGGCATACTGGTCAAGAAGCATGGCCAGTTTGGGTGACCAGCTCAAACCAGCACTGGCTACCTTAAACCAGCATGGAATGCATGGTGGTCTGTCCTGTTGATTTCAGCAGGACAGTGCCACCATCATCATCATGGACCCGTCCCTGCTTGCAGTGTAACCAGCAAGCTGAGTGGCTCTTTCTGAGACTTCCTCTATAAACAGATGCCATGTGGAGCGTTATTTGTATTTTAACCAGTGATTTATCTCTTCATTTATTTCTCTTTGAACAAGAGAAGCGAAATACTCCAACCTATAGGTCAAATTACAGTCCTAATGGTTTTAATATAAATGTAATGGTTTAATTTTAATTAAATGGTTTGCAGTGTTTGCCCCGCTACTGTCACAATATCATAGAACCATCCACGTTAACAAGCTCATTGGCTCGTTCTTGAAGATTTTCTCTATAACGAGAGCCACGTTGAGCTCTTTGCTCTTAATTAATACCACCTCTGCCCACATGCACTGTTATCTTAAGCATTCGTTTTGATCATCTGAAGAAGCAGCTTGCACTGCGTAAACCTCCTTCTTATTAGACATGAAAACCTGCTGCTTTAAAGTCCAATGGATAAAGAATTCCCTGTTTTTGATCACAGCAAACATATGGCACAATAGATGGGTAACAAATGATCCTTCTATTATCCATGCAGATGTTCAGCACGGTAGATTAACAGATGATACCTTGATAAAACCGTATTGTGAACCAATCGATCACAATATCAATAACATATCGGCCAGCCCTATGTGAAGTAAAGCCTTCCTCTTATCTACCCCTATAAACCACACCCTAACAACAGAGTGTACTGGATTACATGAGGTCCATCACCGTGTAGTTTATCTCATTATGTGGAAGCACTATGAGAGAAAGCAGCAATTATTGTGCCTGATAAAAAGTCAATACGCCACTGAATCCCCCTCGCCATGGCTGCCTGTTGGGCGTGTAAGTGTGTTTCTGAACCAACGCTCTGGAGTCTTACAATACAGTCATTTGAGCAGCTATTTCCCTTCATCTTTTTACTCGACTCTTCACTCCTAATCCCCTGATACCTTGCACTTTAGTCAAAGCTTTTTTCACCTCGCTCCCTCTTTCGCCCCCGTTCTCTCCATTTTGCTCTTTCCCGTCCTTGGTACGTAATAAAGTGCACACAGATTGACACGCCGCTGACAGCAGGCGAAATTTTTTTCTGCTTTATTGACTGAACATCATATGCTGGATATCCCAGTGCTCTCTTTGTGTCTTCCTAAAGGCCTGTGATGTGGGCAGACAGCTTTGGAGCTTCTCTAACCCACCTGAGAACTGACCTGCATCAGCAGCTCCAGCACAATGCTCTGAAAGAGAGCAGCAACAGCGCTGGAAGGAGCCAGGAGTGTAGCGATACGCACATATCATAACGTACTGCGTATTGTGTCTAGCCAACATTCATTTAGTCAAAGCCAATTGCCAAAACAAGACACCATCTGCTGAACGCATAATTAACACATATCTATAAAGACAGATAAATGATAAATGGTCAAAGGTATGAGGCAGGGGGAGGAGTCATATGCAGTATATGTCACTACATGTAATAATTCAAGTGCATCATGATTTCATAACCGTATCAGTAACAGCAGATGAATGGACAGGTGTTTTGAATGATATTGCTCATCAATAATTTATGCTTGTATTTTTTGTACTTTTGAACAAGAGTTGTCTATTAATGACCTGCATCTGTGACCTCCATAAATTTACAGTTAGTTTTACAGTTGTACCACTGATAGGTTTCACAGTTCTCTACAGGGAGCTTGCAGTGGATTAGCTTTAGTGCACAAGTTCTGTACATACTGGAATAAATAAAATACTAAATATAAAACGTGATATAACTTCAGCATAGGCCACATATTATGTTACAACACCCCCCTTCCCCCAATACGCTAATTTCAGCAAATAAGCAGAAACTTTACCTTCCAATTCGCAGAAGTTTGCTCTCTATAGAGGACATCTAGTTTGTAGATCATTTTATACTCACAAAATCAATAAAACATATAATTTGTCATTATTTGACTAACCTTTTCCAGCATCAGCCCAGGATTTCCATATTGGAACATCCCTGTTTGATATTAGCCAATGGGGATCAATGGTGAGAAGTCCACCAACCATGGCAATCCCTGTGCCACGAGGAGACCCTAGCTGCCAGTCTTAGGTCTATTACAGTTAGGCATGTGTATCAACGACCTACCTGAGAGATTTCCTGGGGCTGCCTGCAACACCACCAGACATATCTGACATTGGTATTATTTAAGGTTATGTTTATACAGAGTTTATATAGAGTTTATCATTGTGGCGATTAACCTAAGATGATTAACAGTCATATCTGACAGTAAAGCTCTGTGTAACAAACAATTTAAGTATAAAAAATCTAATAAAATCTAAATCTAAAATAATTATAAAAACAACATTTATTATATTAAATTATTATTATATCTGACATTATTTATTAATGTTGCGGTAAATTCCCTCACAATGTGCCTGATTATCGTGCCCATTCAAATAAAAACACGTATCTCCATTTTTGTCTAATTTAACTTTCAAACAACTTTTCAAATCATTAAAAAAGAAGTCTGATTCCACTCACTTACATTAGAATGAAAGGTTCTGCCCTCTCCTGTAAAGTTGTCATTTTGGAGATGTTTATATTGGACAGCAACGATATGCAGTTCTGAGCATATTGTGGATATCGTCACTGCATCCCAACTGCATGTTTGATACCAAGATCCTAATTTTTTATTCTTTAGTGCAGCTCAGTGAAATAATTAAATAATACATTCAGAGCTGTGATCATATTGTTTAAATGTTTATCTCTTCTAACAGAAAGGCTGATATTGTGGCATATCGTGCATCATGAAAACTTTCTGAAGTATCATGATATTACCTTTCCGCCATATCGGCCATCTCCAAAACTGCATATTGCTCGCTCCCCAGTTATCATGCATATCTGAGCATATCTCTCCTAATACAGAGAAAACCAAAAACACATTTTGCTATTACTCCTCTGCCTGTGTACCTAAAAGCTTGCGCTCACACATTCCACATTCTCTCTCATCTTATTCTTCCCCTCCATTACCTAATAATGTTTTACAGACTCTCTCTCTCTCTCTCTCTCTCTCTCTTTTTCTCTTTGTGGGTGAAGGGTCAATATCAGAATGACAAAAAGCTGGAGAAACATAAAGGTTGTTAGAGGGGGGGCTACCGCCCACTTTTTCCATCCACGTTTCCATGACAACGGGGTCTCCACCACCCCCCCACCAACATACAAATTCAGTTATTCATACACACGGACACTAAGAGGCAGTCAGTTGGCAGCTACACGTTCAGTCACCCACAAGCAGACGCGCACACACACACACACACACACACACACACACACACACACACACACACACACACGCACACACATACACGCACACACACACACGCACACGCACACGCACACACACAAACAAATGCATTTTGTGGTCTTTCAATTTGCAAAGGATGATTATCTATTAGACTTACTCAAAGTCAAGAGCAGCACAAGCAGTCCACTCTCTCTCTGTCTCTGCCTCTCTCCTCACTCCAGCTCTCTCTTCTACGCTGTCTGTGAAGCAACAACCAGGTTTATTTATTTATTGATGGTTCTCCCCTCCAGCCACAATAAAAAAAGAAGAGAATAAAAGAAGTGGTGAATAATTAAAGGTGGCGAGTGTACTCATTAAGACAAGGAATCGGGGGGTGATGTGTCAAATAGGAGAGAAAGTGGAAGAGGGACAGGGGTTGCTGAAGATCAAAGGGAGATTGGAGTATGATAATAGCATGAAACATTAATAAGATGGTTACAATCCTGAAAAAGGAAAACAATAAGGAAAGAGGACGGAGGATATTATCCACCACACACAGGCGGCGGAACCGAGTTAAGAAGCAATATTAGACTTGAGATGAAACTTGTGAGGCTTTATAACTGCTCTGCTCTCGGCGCCTCTGGGCGAGCTTAATGCTGTTAGATACACAAGTGCCAAAATAAATGTCCTTTCTCCAGCACAACATGAAATGCCAGTGCTCAAATCTATTCTAGTGCCATTCAAGCGGACAGTTTACGTCCCCACACTTTAGAAATATGTCTCCAGATCTCTTACCTTTGGATGGTAATGCCTTAGGTTGCAGCTTAAAGGAGCAGTGTGTAAGATTCAGGGAAATGAAGAAATGGAGTATAATAAACCAAACTATGTTTATTAGTGTATAATTACCTCTAATTATAAATGATTATATCTTCCTTAGCTTAGCATAAGCTCTTCATATCTGCACATTAGCAGGTCGCCTTCCACCAAAGGGTGCCATGTTGTGCCACCATGTTGTTACAGTATGCCAGAACGGGCAAACCAAGCAATCTGTAAACTGAGTGCCTTTCACATGGTTACGCTGAAGCGGGCGCTTAAACTTGATGGATATATAGCATTAGCTGGAAGTCTAAACCTTACACACTGCACCTTTAATCAGCCAGTATTCCACTTATGCTGATGGATGTGTATTTATGAACATCATAAGCTTACCAGACAAATAAAAATCATTCACTAAAACATACCTACTTGTGTGTGATACCTACACAAGGCCATACCTACATAAGGCCACTCTGGCATTAATTAACTGAACAGTTGGGCCAGATTAATCTAAAGAACAAGCAACATAAACAACCAGTAATGTCCCTTCATCACACCTCCCTATGAGCCTCCTGGTTTTATCTACATATCAGTTTATGTGAGGAGTAGAATCGATCTCACAATGTCTTCGGTGCGACATGTCTCCCACTCGCTTTAATGGCAGAGCTGTTCATGGACTCCACTAAGTCGTGCAAAAGCTAAATAGATCAAATTCACCGCAGAGTCATTCAAACATGAACTTTAAAGGGAAGAGATAAGATTATAAAAGTTGTATGAAGGTCTTCACATTAGGACCAAATATTTGAATACATTTGAATAGTGGCGCCTATTCAAATCTACCGTCTGAGTGTTTCAGCAGTTTGCGAAAAATCTTAACAATGTCCATATAGGAGACGGAAAAGGTGTTAGAGCGCCATCTCTGAATACTGACTGAATAACTGAAAACTTCATGTACATTCAAAGCCATAGTGTTGAGGTGTGTTAGTTTGATGACAATGACAAACACACAGGTATACGACAGACAGCTGATTTTCCCGTTCAGCCAGTCCAGAGATGTAATTCCCTGAGCTATCCTAAATACATGTCTGTGTAGTCTTATTTTCGATGGCAGCAGCACTATAGCATTAAAGGCACTCTGAACCAATGTGGGTATGAATCCATCCTTGCAGATCACGCACACCCATCCATGCTGATCGCTTTCCATGGGGCTAATAGGATCTTCCAGCACAACAATGCAGCATGTAGCGTGACTAGAAATATCCGACACTGGCTGGAGAAGTATGACCAAGACTTGCACATGCTACGCTGGCCCCCAAATTCCCTGGACGTGAACCCAACTGACTATCTGTGGGACCACCTTGATCGTTTTGTTTGCTGTATGGATCCTCCCCCACCCACGCTCCAGCGGCTGTGGGATGCACTGCAGTCAGCATGGCTCCAGAGACCAGTGACACCCTACCTGCATCTAACTGAGCCCCTCCCAGGATGTCAAGCTGCTGTCCGTGCTGCACATGGCAGTTACTCTGGATATTAGCGGTCATAATAATCTGACTCAACTGAGTATTATAAAAACGGAATGTACAGTACTACGGCTAAATTTGGGGATGCAATGCCGTTAATGAAACCATCATTAACACTAGGAATGAAGCCTGGTGGGTAGGTTTGACACCGTGAGACAAGCGAATGATTAAAGTTTCACGCTCGGCCATGCATGTGATGCAAGCGAGGACAAGCCTTATCTTATCACTGTATCTGCCTGGCCCCACAGCCACGACTGCAGACGTTCACCGAGCAGTGATGCCTTACGTTAGTCATCCTTTTTTTGACCTGAATCTGTAAAAGATTTCCTTTCAGTGTTTTAAGAATATCACAGCTGTCTGAATAAAAACTCATATCTTGGCTTTTTCAGTGTTTGATATCCCTGGTGCCTTTTACATGGAGTACACATGTCATCACAAATGATCAAAAATGACTTGGAAGAAACTCTGGTTCCACTGAGAAGCATGTTTTTCCTTCTCCTGTAAAGAGTTGTGAGCAGTGTTAACTGTTACTCTAATAGAGGAGACAGACTTTTTTATTGACCCAGAAACTCTAGACGTCGGTGCAGCGGAGCAAAAGGAACTACTGTGAAACTCATCACATACCACATCAGACCACTCATACCTGAAACACACCGCTCGGCCCAGGACGAACTCCAGGATGAACACCAGCAGACAACATGAACCACTGCAGAGCGTGAGCTCCACAGAGGCTGGAGCACTGCCAGTGTTTCTGAAAGACACGTGAGTGGATTGGACCCAACACCTTCCCTCTCTGTACTTCACTCTGTCTTCTTTTCTCTCCGCCCCCTTATTGTTTTCTCTCATTTTCTCTCTCTCCCCCTTCTCCATCCTTCCCGTTCCCCCTTTCTCTTCCCTTGTCTCATGTTTCCTTTCCCCTTTCTCTTCTTCTCACTTTATGCCTCTTCCTTTTTCTATCCCCTTCCTTTTTATCACTCCTCCTCCCCTTTTCCCCCTTTCTCTCACTCTTCTCTTTTCTCTCTCAGTCTCTTTCTCTCCTTCTTATACTTTCTCTCCCCTATCTTTTCTATTCCCCCATTCTTTCCTTCTCTCTTCTCCTCCCCTTTGTCTCACATTCTCTCTCCCCTTCTTTCTTGCTCCTTTCCTTATTCTTTCCCCTTCTCCCCTTTCTCTCCCCTTCTCTCTCTCCCTCGTCCCCTTTCTCATTTCTCCTTCCCTCTCTTTTATTCCACTCTCCACCCTTGTCATTCTCAGTTACTCTCCCTTATCTCGCTCTCCCTCGCCCACCTCTCTCTCCATTCCCTTCTTCTTCTTCTTTCTTCTGTCTCTCCCTCTCCCAACTCTCTCTCTCTCTCCCCATCGAAATGGGCCATGTTCGCTCAGTGCCAGCCTCAATGACAGACCGCGCCTCTGGAAACAGGAGGGTTCATTAAAGGAGCACCGCAGGTGCTTTGGGATCACGCAGTGCACGCGCACTTGGCCAGCCACCCAATTAGACATTTCACCCCGCATTCAAATGGCCTGAATTAACACGGCCCGTAATCTCTAAAGGCACAACAAGAAACATATTTCACTCTAAACGGGTAATTAATACGACAGCGAGCACTTGTAGCCCTGTGTTAAATCCGGCGCCGGTGGGGCGCGTGAACGCCGAGCTCAAACACCATTAGAAACAAACACAGGCAGTGAAAATATGAGCCTCGGTTAATAACAGCAATCACAGCGCAGAGAAACGGTGAAATTAGGCGGAAAAGCCATCACTACTGACCTTCTCTCCCTCAGAGCGCCTCACAGCGCCCCTCCTCTCCCTGCCGTCTCTCTCTCCGACCTTCACTCTTTCCCCCGGATTATTTCCACCTGTGTGGGGCCTCGATGCGGGAGTTTTCTCCCTGAGGGCCGTCAGAGTGGATCAGAGAGAGCGATGGCACTCAAGAGGACTGACCTGACACTTGCTTTCTTAGCTGAAGCTGTAACGGCCTTTCCGAATCTTTTTTTTTTTTGAAGAGTCGGTTCGTTCGAACCGGTTCGTAAAGGGATTCAGTGCAAAATCTCGCTATGCATTATATTACAATGCATATTACAAAAGGTTATGGAGCTAGTCTAGCTAGTATAGTCTACACAAAACACTGATCAACAAAATATAACATGTCCAGCTAAAAATACAGCTGAATTCACTTCAGTAGCTCTTTAGGAGTTCTTTAAGGGTTCTTTAGTAAAGATGATGATTTTATACAAAACCATAAACACTGAAGACACTCAGAACCATTTCCATGCTTATTCTTGACACCATTCCAACAGCAGAACCCATTTTAATGACATATAGAAGAGGTTCTATCAATATTTAGAGCTAATTTCACTATTGAAATAATGATTTAAAGGTGCAATATGTGAAATGTATAGTTTAAACATTCCAGAATGAACAAAAACTAAAGAAATGCATTTTCAAAAACCATCAGAAGTCTGATCAAAAAGCTGTGTACTAGCACCCCATGCTCAGATCAGACCAGATCAGACTAAAAGGTTAGAACGGTGTCAATATCTTGAAAACTTCATGTTTATTTTGGAAAAAGTTAGTTAGAGGACAAAAATATGTACCAGTCAGAAGAATAAGAATATACCATTGAAAAACAAAAAGACTGCGCTTTTCACACTCACTAATTACCTAATAGCATGAAACATGACATCATGAGCTCTAGTTTAAGCCTGAAATCCCATTCTAAATTCTGTCTGAGCCATTCCCCTCGGTAATACAGTTTCATTTGTGTCAAAGAGCTTAAAGGTTTTATTTTTCTCTGAGCTAAACACACGTTTTCTGTAAAAATGCAGTGTTGGACAGTGACAGTAATCTGTTAATGTACTGTAAGTAGTGTGTTGGTGTACAGTAACTCAGTAAGTGTAGTGTGTTAGTGCGCTGTAAGTAGTGTGTTGGTGTACAGTAACTCAGTAAGTGTAATGTGTTAGTGTACTGTAAGTAGTGTGTTGGTGTACAGTAACTCAGTAAGTGTAATGTGTTAGTGTGCTGTAAGTAGTGTGTTAGTGTACAGTAACTCAGTAGGTGTAATATGTTAGTGTGCTGTAAGTAGTGTGTTGGTGTACAGTAACTCAGTAAGTGTAATGTGTTAGTGTGCTGTAAGTAGTGTGATGGTGTACAGTAACTCAGTAAGTGTAATGCGTTAGTGTACTGTAAGTAGTGTGTTGGTGTACAGTAACTCAGTAAGTGTAATGTGTTAATGTACTGTAAGTAGTGTGTTGGTGTACAGTAACTCAGTAAGTGTAATGTGTTAGTGTGCTGTAAGTAGTGTGTTGGTGTACAGTAACTCAGTAAGTGTAATGTGTTAGTGTGCTGTAAGTAGTGTGTTGGTGTACAGTAACTCAGTAAGCGTAATGTGTTAGTGTACTGTAAGTAGTGTGTTGGTGTACAGTAACTCAGTAAGTGTAATGTGTTAGTGTACTGTAAGTAGTGTGTTGGTGTACAGTAGCTCAGTAAGTGTACTGTGTTAGTGTACTGTAAGTAGTGTGTTGGTGTACAGTAACTCAGTAAGTGTAATGTGTTAGTGTACTGTAAGTAGTGTGTTGGTAAAGCGAGCCCAGAAATCGGGGACAGTGGTCACTTTGTGATGAGCTTGTTTTGGCCTGTTGGATAGAGCTAGATCCTAGCCTATGTAAACTGTTCTCTATCAGTGCTCTGTGCTTATGATGGTTTGAATAGACGTCAGTGCTAGACTAATGAATGAGCTTCTATTAAAGACTGGTGGACTGAGACTAGAGTCTCTTCACCTACACTGAGCTGATGAAGAGTCCTGTTCCAGAAATGCTAGAGTCATAATAAATCATGCTCCTGTTACTCTCCATACTCTAGTACATTTGAAGGTAAATACTTTAGTACTGTTATTCTAGTTTTACTGGAGTTATATTTTACTTTGGCTATCGCTACAATAACATGACTACATGGTTTGTGTACTTTGTCCATCTCTGAACAAAATCTCACACTCCAGTGTAGCCTTATTTACAAAGGTCTGACTGATTTTACTGTATATGCGATTTATTAACAATGTCTATACGTACATAAGCTTATGGTGTTAACTTTTGCACCATCTATTCTCAGCACGCCATTTATTTTCCTAAACCTACAGGCCTAACGGCTTCTGTACATGCTTCTCATCTGCTTCACTATGCTTGCCAAATGTGAGCATCTGTGGTCATTAATCACAGCAATATACTACTGTCAATTAGGGATGGGTGGCCTTACCCGAATACAGATTTGAAAACGTGAAACAGCAGAAAACCAGAATCCGTGAAAGCTGAAGGCCTACTGTCTTTCATATTAAATTTTTTCATCAATATATTTAACATTGCTTAGATTTCCACCAATACTGAAGATAGTCTTCGCTGAAATGCTCACATCATAAATATGCAAAGCGATGCATGAAATCATTCCGAAGCAGGTGTTAGCACCTCAGATCTATTAGCACCTTTTCTTGGAGAACAGCTTGCAGTAGCTCTTCCAGGCCACGTCCCAAAGCCTGCCTTAAGCCTTATGTTCCAGGTTAGTGGCAGAAAACTGAAGGTCATTGTTTATATTATATATCATGCTCCACTTCAGCTACTGTTTGTCTCTTACAGTGAATTTAGAACCTAGAACCCAGAACCATTTGCCATGTGTGCTGCACACAGTAGAGTTTGTCTACCGCATTTACCCCATCCCTGAAGTGAAACACCCGCATGCACACTCACTAGTGAATACACCAGGGGCCAGTGAGCACACCTGCCCAGAGCAGTGGGCAGCCCTGTCCATGGCACCAGAGGAGCAGCTGGGGGTTAGGTGCCTTGCTCAAGGACACTTCAGTCATGTCCTGTCAGTTCAGGGAATTGAACTGGCAATACTTCTGGTCGCAAGGCTTGTTCCCTAAACTCTAGTGATTGGAGGATTTTCAATGCAGCTTCAATGGCCTTCAAACTAGTTTATTTGAGATAACTCAGAACACGCATGGAACAACTAATAACAATCACAATAATCATTCATTTAGAGCAATTAACAGCCTTTCAAATGAAAAGCACAAAGAGCCTATCATTACTTGGCTTTGTGCCAAAGCAAAAGCACTAAGCAACAGGAGGGAGATAACAGACGTGACGGAGAGGTACTGGTTAATCAACAGCATGGAGAGAGAAAGAGAGAACTGCAAAAAGTGGAAAGAGTGCAGTAAGAAAAGAGTAAAGCAGGCTTTAAATAGTACAACACATTCTGACATTCAGCACAGGACAATGATGCAGCGCTAGAGCGTGCGCGAAGAACAACACAGCATAATTACAGAGTGATTGGAGAATGGTGACACTCAAGCAGCACACAGTGCAGGACTACAGCCTACAGGGCTGAACCGTACAATAATAACTATTATGATATCTTAATGATTGTTAACTGCGCCATGATAAGCTTTTGTCAGTACTTCCGCAACACTGAACAATTTGTGTTATTCAAATGAGGTGTGGAAACGGGCTTCCTAGTGTGGCGATCGAAGGTGTGGCTCTATTGTTGTGACTTTGAGTCCCAGCAATGATGAATGTCCAGCTAAGAATATCTGGCCGCTGTTAATTAGACATAAATAAAATAAACCTGAATATAGAAAAACATCACTCATAGGTTTGATAGCACATGTATATGTGGCGTTACTGCTGCCCTGTTGGCAAATTTTGTTGAAGTATAAAATTGTGATATTGTCACGCCTCCGCGTCTCCCCGGCTTCTCCGCTCTTCAGGACTCCGCTTCCCAGAGGGCCACGCTTGATGACGTCATGTCTATGCGCCCCCGGTCGGATTCTGTAATTCGCTCTAGATCGCCCGAGTTTTAACCTCAGCTGTATCTAATTACTTGCTGTATTTAAGCCACTCTCTAACACTCACGCTTTGCCAAACTTAGGTTAGTAATTCTGAGCGATTCTTTCTCGTGTTGTTCCTTTCTGGTATTTGGACTCCCTTCGTTTCTCTACTACTCTTTCGCTGTATCCCTTTGGCTCGGACTCTACGGTTTGTACCTGTGCTTCCTCACTTTGGTTTCCCCCTTCGGTCTTCCCCTGTAAACCTGTTTGCCCTCGCTGATTGTTCTAGCTGGTTCTGACCTCCGCCTGTCCCTGACTCTGATTTAGCTTCTCCCCTCGTTTTCGCTGTGTACTGTTGTTTGCTGTGATTGCCTATTTATGAATAAACCATTCCTGGTTTTTAGTTCTGCAAACGTCGGTCTCGAAGTCTTTTGTCTAACAGATATATATATATATATATATATATATATATATATATATATATATATATATATATATATATATATATATATATATATATATATACACACACTTTTGTTTGGGTGCTCCTGGTCAATAAATGCTCCTACAGGACCAATATATGAGCAACAGAGGAGCTATTGTGTTTTGCTTTCTCCAAACACAAAAATGTATCTCCAAAATGGAAAGTTTACAGGAGAAGGCAAAAACCTGACTTTTTCCAAGCACTTTTGTGCCATTTCTTTTGGTCCATTCATCGTGACATTTCCACACAGTGTAAACAGCAGCTGCTGTGTTTAAACGACGCATAAAAGTAAAAATGGACAAATATAGAGATACAGGTTTTTCTTTGGACAGCAATGATACCGTATCCAACAAGGTGTCTGATCCACTCATAGCAGCACAACACACACCACCACCAGTGGCGTCAGTGTCACAGCAGGGCCGAGAATAACTCAGCCACCCACATAATACCTGCTCTGTGGTGGTCCTATGGGGGTTCTGACCACTAAAGAGCAGGGTTACAAGGTATGCAGAGAAACAGATGGACTACAGTCTGTAAAAGTGCTCCTATATGGTAAGTGGAGCTGAAAAAAGGGACAGTGAGTGTAGATACAAGGTGGTGTGCCTATTAGGTTTCTCAGTGCATGTGTAGTGTAGTGTTATGCTCTACAAAGGAGAACAAATATTAAAAGGATGGTTTTAACAGAATTCACTTATCCCTCGCCAGTTCATCATACTGCATTATTTAAAAGACAAAATTCTTCTTTTCTTGTAACCTTCCTTTGATTACATCACCATGCACCAGCAGATGTACCTCGCTTTACCACCAGCCCACCCTGCAGTAAGAGAAAACACTCAGACATACATCGCAGAAGGTACAGAAGGGAATTCAGAGTACGCCGCGGCTGAAACAGTGCTACACGACAAATAGTGTAAAAGGATTACAGGAACACAGAGGAGCCAGAGAATGGCCTGAAACGAATGTAAAGCTGCCACAAAACGAGGAAAACCTAATTTAGGCCCTAATCAGGCTTGAACTCCACCATGCATGAGCAGATCATCATTAGCATTCTACATGCCCTAATATCTATCAGGGTGAAGATGGGGCTTTGTGTGTGAGAGAAGACATGAGTGGTCCCCTGGGCTGAGTAATAAGTGGGCTGGCCCACGGAGAGCCCAGCTGTCACAGGGTTGTGTGACATGCTGGGCCAGGTCAGCAGTTCCTCAGGGAGAAGAATACGCACATGCATGCACGCACACACACACACCCTCATCAATCTCACCGTACTATCGTAATCTTATATTTCCATTCAACATGCTGTACCACCGGCCTGCACGGATACTTACAGATCATCATATCAAAACACACACACACACATGGCCAGAACACAAAAACACATCTCGGGATAGTTCCATCTTTCAAATGTATGGAACAAAATGGTTATGGATATGAAAGGGTTAAATGTAGAGAAGCTTACCGAGTCAGATGTTTTTACAGTGATGGTGATGGGAAGCAGGAGTCACAATGTCTACATTCATCAATCTGTCATTTTATCATTTACCATTCACATCAACCAGTGAGCCTGTATATGTTTTATATATTTACACAAATGCGTATTTATAATGTTGATTGTGGTAAAATGGAGGACAAGCTTAAAAAAGAGCTTGCTTTGGGGACTCTTTTGCTTTACAACACCCTACACATATCCATCCACCATGTATGTATTAGCTTAGCACTCATCTTAGGTAGGCTTGGGTACCCTTAGGATGGGTATCTTTAGGATTTAGCTGATATTCCTTATCGATGCCTAAATTTACTGATACTCTATTGAACATCAAGTCATGACATGGAAGAACGTAAAATGTTAAACGTGTCTCTGTTTGTCTTTCTGCAGCCTCAACTATAAGCAATGCTAATTTCGTTACCTCTGATAGTCAGGACACAGTACTACAGTACTGTTGTGGTTGGTGTAGCTCAGCGGATAACACCACTACATTTGGGAGACTAGGGTTCGATTCCCGGTCTAGGTGACTATGCTGTGCTACACCAATAAGAGTCCTTGGGCAAGACTCCTAACACCACATTGGCCTATCTGTAATATGATTACCCTTGTAAGTCGCTCTGGATAAGAGCGTCAGCTAAATGTCATAAATGTAAATGTACTAGTTCAAACTATCTATGCTATCTGGCAGTTAGCGATTTATGCAGTGCTAGCTTTGAAATTTTAATTCAATACAGACTCAACCTAATATCTCTACTTCCCATGATAAGTGGATTTAGGCTATTACAATATCCTTGCTGTCCAAAGAAAACCGAGTATCTCCAAATTGGCATTTTTTACACAAGCAAAAACTAGTTCAACTTTAATGGAAGTCAATGGAACCAGACTTTTTTCCAAGCAGTTCTGAGCCATTTCTGTTGGTCCGTTTGTCTTCCAATTTTCACACAATGTTACCACCAGCCGTTGTATTCACATGATGCAGAAAGATAAACATGGACAAAAAACATTTTCTTTGAACAGAGATGATTAATTAATTAATTAATTAATTATTATTAATTATTATTTTTATTATACATTTAGACTATCAAAATATCCTACCTGCAGTGCTGGTATCTGAAACTTGAACAAGAAGCTTGGGTTGGGTTCTGATTTCAGCTTCATAGTTTCAATGCTGGACCGGAGAGCACAGAAAGATGCCCAGCGTTCGAAATGGTGTAGGTACACAGGGCATGCTATCTTTCATCACACAGAGCAGACAGCGCCTCCCACTAGTCCAATCTACCACTAATCATTTGAAAGTGTCTGCTATGTGGACTGAATTGACATTACGTAATTACAGATACCAGTTTGTCCAGAAGCTTATCCATATTTTAGTAATGTGGCAGTCAAATTCCGTACCTGTTCCCGATAAGCATCCCTAGTCCTAGACCTCTGGGAGCATATTCACTTATGCAACAGCTTTCCGTCTTTTAGCTTTTAGAGGCATTAAGGGCTTTGAACGTCTGGTTCCTATAAGCACACCCTAGAACAGGGCATTCCACCTTTCTGTTAACAACTGTGAACCACTTTGTCATGCAGAACTCTTAATAAGAGCATTGGAATTCCACTTTAAGAACCTCAGATGAAGCTAAAGGTTGTGACAGCACTATAAAGGTCTTCTCTAGAGTTGTTTGTCCAAGCCAAGAACAATTTAGGAACCTTTACTTGTAGGACAATTACAGAGGTACGCGGTTACAGAAGTCCATTAGTCCATCGATACTAAAGCAATCAGTCATCAGCTGTTTGGATTATTCATGATGGCTTTCGTAGGTGCGTCAGTTAGAGCAGTTATACAGAGAAGCTTTGTTGGTCCATCAGCCGGAAAAACGCAGTTTGAACGCTGGGCTCTGTCCATTGTCATCCTGAGAGTACACCGAAAATATTTGCCGGCGCCGTCTAGGATGCACTTAAGCCGTGCCAGTGATCTCCTCCCATATGGAAATGAGGAAATATTGGCAGGACAAGGTCAGGGCTGCTTTAGTATGCCACAGAATTTGCATCAGGGCCCAGAGGCCTAGGCCTCATCTGTGGGAAGGCAATATGTACATGCTGATGATGACTGAGTGTAGAAGCACACGAGGAAGCGAATTAAACAACTGCGATGCCAATCGCGAATTACCATCAAGAAGAAAAGCTGTGCTAATGGACAGACGCTCATGTTTCATACGGGGAAAAAGAAACTGCCAGTTTATTTCAATTACGTACAGCAGTTCCTGTTACAACGATAAAGAAAAGAGAGGGAGGGAGAGGAAATTTTCACACTAAACCACTCGAAAGAAGCAGGACGTTGCGGTCTACATTATCAGATATTAATTTCCTGCAGACGCTTCGATCATAAAACCCTGATTAAGCAGGTCAGGCAACAGCTCATCCACCGGTCCTTTTAACGTGGTTAAAAGTTTCGGAAGGTGATCTTACTTCCGAGTGCTGCTGATGTAATACAATCAAGCACCTCTTGGGAATAGCACATTGAGAGCTCAATCATACACATAGCCCTATGTACTCCCAGACACAGCAGTGCTGCTGCTGGAGTGTTTAAACACTGTGTCCACTCGCTGTCCACTCTATTAGACACTCCTACCTCATTAGCCTCCTTGTAGGTGTAAAGTCAGAGACGATAGCTCATCTGCTGCCCTACAGTTTATGTTGGTCATCATCTACATCTTCATCAGTAGTCAGTAGTGGACTTATCAGTGGTGGGGTCTGTCCATTGGAGAACATGTAAAAGGGATCTAACAAAGTGCATTTATATGGTAAGTGGAGCTGATAAAATGGATAGTATATCGTTGCTGTCCAATGAAAAACATGTATGTCCATCTTTGTTGATTTTAACTTTTATGCATTGTTTGAACGCAGCACTTGCTATTTATGTTGTGTGAAAATTTCATGAGGATTGGACCAACAGAAATAGCTCAAAACTGCTTGGATAAAATTATGGTTCCATTCACTTGCATTCAAATTACATTAGGTTTTTTGCCTCTCCTGTAAAGTTGCCATTTTGGAGATACCTGTTTTTCATTGGACAGCAACGATATTCTCACTGAGTGTATATAGTGCAGTGTCTATGTGTAATAGATAGATAGATAGATAGATAGATAGAGAGTACACAGGAGTAACAAGAGAAGCACAGGGTTGAGTGATACAGATAAAGACAAATATAAATATAAAGTATGAAAGTATAAAAATAGAGTCCTTAGTGTCTGTGTAATTGAGGTAGTGGTATACCATTTGCTGTGCAAATTAAGAAGATGACTGTTTTCAGCCATACAGACAGTGCATAATATATAGCACTGTATAGCACTGTGTAATAATGCTATACAGCGAGTGTATTTTTTATGTATGTCTGGCAGATGAGACGGACGTGGGAAGTCAAGGACCACCAGATTTCAGAACAGTTTCAACCCCTAGCCCACTTCACTCCTTCAGTCACCTCGTGTTCCTTTGGCACGAGCATCAGACCAGAAATGTAGTTTAATGTCTCAATCATTGTATGTATAGCATACATAGCTCCTTGTGCTTCTCTACTTAATACTTGTAGTCCGGAGAGCTAGTGCAGAGTAAGAATTTGTACTGTGCTACTGTTTCTCTGAGCATATGACAATAAACTCTGGAATCCTAAATCTCTATGTAAGTACCCATATATCATAATAAAGACTCATCCTTACTTGTGTCACCCGGGAGGGCGGGTGATCCTTGCATTTTGTATCTCTGCTTGTCCTACAAAGGACATTTTTTTCCAGGAAAATGTACAAAACCAAACACACTTTCAGGCAGACAGACAGAAACCATCAGCGGTTCAAATAGCATGGGTAATAGAGTGCCAGGTGAAATCGGTTGAAAGTGATTTGACTGCCATTCAAATAGCTTTGTGGAAGGCAGTGAGGCAGCAGGGTTGTGCTGGCTGAGATAGGGAGCACTGAGGGAAAAAAGCGAGCAGCTATCCTCCATATACTGCGCGTGTTGGCAAATCCTCAGCAGTATCATCAGAGGGTTTGTTGCAGGGGAGGAGTGCACTACGAGGCCGGTGCAGAGTAGACGGTGCTACACTGCATCTCAATGGCCTGGATGCAAGCAAGGTGTCAGTACTGGCCTGCCTGCCTCTTTTTCACCCCAATCACCATGACAACCCTCTGACTCCAGCAGCAAGCGACTCCACTCCTCCTTTGCCCCATCCCCCACTTCATGTCTCTGCTCCTTTTTTTCCCTTCCTATAGCTCTAGCTCTGCATCTGTCGCTAATATTTCCCTGGCACAACTTCATCTCTCCTTTTCTCTTCTGCAGGACATAGTGTGGCTATAATCTCCTAAAGCCAGCAGGCTGGAGGATTTGTGCTCGTAATATGGCTCATTTCTCCTACATATCTCTATCTCTCATCTCCTTATCATCCTCTTATTCTTCCTTACCCACAAATGCTTCTCCTTCCTTAGATTACTGCACCTCCAGCCCTGTGTTAGTTTATCACTCGCTTGGTTTCAGAATGCATGCAGAGGGGCAGAGCTTATCATTTCAGTATATGGGTGCAAGGCAAGAAACTGGATAAAGCCTACAACACACACATACACAGACACACACACAGATACACACACCTACCTTTTAGGGTTTAAATGTCTTTGGTGGTACTGTGGAACTGTGCCACAGGACCTTAAGTTAGGATTATTTTAAAATTGGGCCTTAATGACCATTGTTCTACCTTTGAGGGTGGCATTATTGCAGTGTTTGTACCTTGACAGACTAAAAATCACCTAGATATGTAGTCGCTGCGGTGCAAATAATGTATATTTACTCAGTATTTAGTACTTGTAGTCCGAGAGACAGTTCAAAGTAAGAATTTGATTGTATGGTACAGCTTGTTTCTATGTGCATATGACAATACACTCTTAAATCTTCAATCTATAAGTACATATCCATTAATCATAATACAGGCAAATACTAATACTTGTGTCACTTGCCTCTTTGGTACATTTAGTTAGGGATGATAACTGCACAATATTCTATTGCAATA
>JAMWET010005880.1:225000-390000 GCA_024036415.1 Prochilodus magdalenae
CAGCGACCTGACAGACCACCCAGTACAGTCTGTTTTGTCCTGTGCACAGTGTTAGAAGACCCCAGTGATAGTGATGTTCCCGTTACACTCATTACAGTGCAGCACATACTATCACAATGGAGTCACTGCTCCGCTGAGACCGTCCCACACTCCCAAATAATATCTGGTCAGCGGGGGTCCCTTCTATCGATAAACAGGATAACGTGTGGGGTCTGATGGTTGGTGTAGCTCAGCGGATAATACCGCTACCCACCGGAGAGCCACCACCACATGTGGGAGACTGGGGTTCGAATCCCAGGCTGGGTGACTATGCTGTGCTACACCAATAAGAGTCCTTGGGCAAGTCTCCTAACAATACATGAGCCTACCTGTAATATGAATACCCTCTGGATAGTCGCTCTGGATAAGAGCGTCAGCTAAATGCGGTAAATGATAAATCGAGCAGAAACCCTGTGCTGTTCGATGACCTACATCACCTTTTATTTATTAACAGTCCAGAGAAAATGGACATTAAGTAAAAGTCATTCATGTTTCAGTGTTAAGAAAAGATGGAAAACAATTACATATAACATCCTTCATCAGTATTGTCCTTTATTACAGCTGTCATCCTTTCAGGAAGGGTTGTTCAAAGAATCTGCAGGGATAATTTCCACACATCAAGTTCAGTCTTAAAAGTTGGCTGTACAAACACATTCAGTGATGCCGAGGTCTGGACTCTAGGGTGGCCAGTCCATAGTTCTAAAAACCACCAGCAGCTTCTCCGTTCATCCATCCATCCATTCATCTACTGTGAGAAGACAACTCAACGTTCTGGATCTGAAAGAATGTGTTTCTCAGTGAATGCCCTTTGAGTTGTCTTCTCATAGTGGATGGGTGGATGGAATCTCAAAAAGGAAGGTGGATTTTTTCAGAGCTGAGATTTGAAAGACTTTGCTAACTAAAAGTAGAGGCGACTGATACAGAAAAAATACAATACTGCAATATTTCAAGAAGATTTTACTATACGCAATGTGTCATGATATTCACTTTTTCAGACATCTGATCATTTGGAACTGAGAAAAAAGACCTAGGAGCCGCCATTTTTAAAAAATATTAAGAAACTTTTTTATTTAAAATCAGTACTTCTAGATACTGTGTTGTAACTAATTTTGCTCTCTTTATAATGTAACACGAAATTGCTCAGTGTTCAACAATACAATATATCATCACTGTCTCCAAAATGGCAATTTTTAACACAATATAATTGTAATGTAAGTCTATGGAACCAGACTTTTTTCCCCAAGCAATTTTGGACCATTTCTGTTGGTCCATTCACCATTAACTTTTTGCTTCTGTGTTCTGATGATCTATTAAAGTGAAAAACAACAATAATGCAGATAGATGATTTCTTTGGACAGCAACAACATATATACTGTCAAACTGCTGCGCCCCCAAACATGAATAGGCCATCACAACTTACTGATGTGTGCATTGTGACACATTTAACACTTTTCTCACTTTTCTCAAAATCTCAGGTGACTTATCATCTCACCACTTGCACCTGTATTTCAAATGCTTCGTGTGGCATGTGGAGGCCTGAGAGTGACTGAAAATCTTGAAGGACACACCAGCCGAGTCCTTCTATTTCTCAGAAATCTTCGCATTCAAAGATTCATATGAAACAGAATAGCTTTCAGCGACACTACAGCCAAGAATGCAACCTTCCTCAGATCCGTGCTTGGCTATAAGACATGGCTATAGTTGCATGCCTTGCTTGCCTGCAGTAACTCTAATAGACAGTCACAACACAAATAGACAGTCTTGGTTTTGTTCTGGTGTTGGCGTAAGGTTGACTCTTAAGGTGGACATTTTTCTCGAGACCAGCCGAGTGCAAAGCCTTAATACTCAATATCAAGAAAACAAATTAGCTCTGTTGCTGCCTGAGGATATAACTGATCTTTCCATAAAGGCCTAACTGGTATTATTTCTTTGATGACATTGATTGAACATTCCAGCATCTCCTGACGGCAGGTGGGAATTGGATCATTACTGGTTTAATCCAGTGATAAAGCTGCATGCATGTTGTTTAGTTTATATCCAGTTGGTGATTCTGAACAAGATTTAGAGAGGAAGGTGCAGAGAATGATCTCAGGATGCAGTGTTGGACTAGGACTATAATGCCATGATAATGAATACTATTTTTAGGCTATAGATTATATAATACTACATTTTACATCTGTTTCCGTCCTCCTCCAGTTCTGGTCTCGGTCTCGACTTGAAATACTACTTGACTACTACAAAGTCTTGTCTTGGCTCAGACTCAGTGGTTCCAGGTCTTGGACTTGAAATGCCTCTAGTCTTGACTACAGTGCTACTGATAGTTCTACATTTGGTTTGCCAGTTTTGCTCTGAATCTTGAGCTTTCCGCCTCCTCATCTGTCAGCACGTATAGCTGAAATGTTCTTTATTGCTGGTTCTGAATATATATCTTGCTTTAGGTATAGGAGTGTTGGAATTTGTTCATTCTAGCAATGAACTATGAGCAGCCAAAAAGGACTATAACAGACAAGTGGCCTGATTAGAACAAAAGACAAACCACCACATACAATGTGCAGCTACATCCTGAAAGAAAAAGGTGCAAGATGGAACCAAAAAGCAATGCCATAGAACCACCATTCTGGTTCCCTGAGGAATGTTTAAATGGACGCTGCATAAAGCATGTTGGTATACGGATGAGTGTGAAGAATCTTTCCAAGGTTTAAGGAGCCACACAATGTAAAAGTTCTGTATCAGTTAAAAGTGTTTTGTAGCACCCTGAGAGTGCACATGGTAGGTGTTTCTATAACATTGCCAACTGTGTGTAGGCACTACCCACACACAAGCACGCACACAAACCAGGAAGCTGTTTAAAGCATGTACTATATTGTTAATGTGAGGACACTGTGCCCTTTCCGCCTCCCTCCTCCTTCGCTTTTGCTCTTTCTGGATATGGCCTCCTGAAGGTGGCCCAGCTGTGGCCTCAGATCACTCTCTCTTTCTTTCTTTCTCTCTCCTCACTCCCTCTTCTCTCTTTCTCTTTTCTTCTCCAAACTGATGAGAGATGACAGCGCTACTTGGCCCGTATTCCTGACTGTGCGAGGTCAAAGCACACACAGGGGGAAGGAGCCGAGAGAGAGAGAGAGAGAGAGAGAGAGAGAGAATGAGACAGACAGACAGAATGAGACAGACAGACAGAGATAGAGATAGAGACAGAGACAGAGGTAGAAAGAGAACGATGGGGCACCAAAACAGAGAGATAGAGACAGGATAAAAGAAAAGGAGGCTGAGATAAACAAACGAGTAGAAAGAAAGACAGAAAGAAAGCAAGAAAAAAAGAAAGTGAGAAAAAAGGAAAGAAAAAATTCTAAAAAAGAAATAGAGAGCAAGATAGATAGACAGACAGACAGACAGACAGACAGACATATAGACAGATAAACAGACAAACAGACAGACAGACAGACAGATAGATAGATAGATAGATAGATAGATAGATAGATAGATAGATAGATAGATAGATAGATAGATAGATAGATAGATAGATAGATAGATAGATTGTGAAATAAAAGAGAGGATAAAGAAACAGACAGTAGACAGAAAGAGAGAGAAAGAGAGAGAGCGATTAACAGTAACGGAGTGTGTGAGAGAGTGAGAATAAGGAAACAGAGGCTGGGTGGGAGTGAGCGCTGAGAGATGTTGCTCTGACCTTTCTCTGCAGTCATAGAATCAGCTGGGTGTTACTGATACTGCGTGCATGTATGTATGTGTGGGTGTGTATATGCGTGTGTGTGTGTGTGTGTGTGCATGTTTTGACATTCTTCATACACATACTGTACACAAACCACACACAACCTGCAGCATGGATACTCAACTAAACACACACACACATACACGGGCAGGCAGGATGAAGAGACACAGAAAGAGGGAGAGAGAGAGTGGGGTGGGGGGTGTGCTGAGAACACAGCAGTGCGACTGCTCTCAAACTCGATTATGGACCCATGATGGTCGGTGTAATTCATTCTGGTTCAGGGAACTCCAGACAGGACAGGTCAGCATGTCCTATACACGGCCAACCTGCTGTCTGCTAAACGAGGTTACAGCACGCTCATTACCAGCATGATCAGTGATCAAGTTGCTAACATGCCGGTAATGTTACACGCTAACATGGTAATGGTAATAAGCAGCGGTTAAATTACGGAAAAATGTTCAGGGAGGTTCAGTTATGAGCTGCTGCAGTACATGCTTTCCCCCTTTAGCTCAGGAAAAGTTCGGATATGTTCTAGTGACAAAACTCAGACATCCTAAAAATGTCTGTCTCTCTCTCTCTCATTCTGTCTCTCTCTCTCATGTGTAGCATAAGATCAATAACCATGGATATTTCCTCGTGCTTACAAATAAACAGAACACGTAATGTTACTTTAAAGAACCAGGGAACCATTATCTGTTCCTCTGGGCCATGATATAAACGTACAGAGTGAAAACCTTCCCAAAGTCTAATAAACATCTCCTGTACTCCACCATATTTATCTTCTCTCCATGTGAACTGGGCAGTTCTAACCTTGGGTCACGCTTACATAAGCATTTCTCAACCTATCACAACACTGACATAACTAGCCCCGCCCACACAGTTTACTTCAGAGAAACTTTGCAAGCTATAACTAACCCCGCATAATCAAAAGCTAGCATGCTAGACCGTCTGTTTGTAGCTACCTGCTGCTTGTTTATTCCTTAATCCATACATCATCGTTCATTCATCTGTTCCTTCATTCGTACGTCTGTCTGTCTGTTTGTTCATCCATCCATCCCTCTGGTTGTCTGTTATTATTCTGACCAGCTAGTGTCACATAAAAGCTGAATAATAATATTAGTGTATGAGAGGCAGAGCAGGCTAGGAGTGCTGGGCAGAGAGCTGTCAATCAAGCTGCGCATTGGCCACACCCACACAGTTCTCAGATAGGCCTGATCAGCAAAGATTTATTTATTATATTTAGTCTTACGTTTTGCATTCAAGCTTTGCTGGGTGTGTTCACTGAGGCTGTAAAACCCACTTGCAATAGAAGCCAATGGCCTAATGTTCTTTAACTTGAAATGTACTTTCAATGTACCTTCACCATTGATTTCCATTATATGTGTGTTATGAGCAATGAGGAACCCTCAGGGCATTCTCGACCGTATCTGATCAGACGTTTTTCCTCTGCATCTAGGTAAATACAGCAGAGAGAGACCTACCACTGGTTAACTGAACTGAGGCTAAACCGAAGGCCTAATGTCTCCAGCATAATTAGGAACCGACAGAGGAGTGAACCAAAAACTTGATTCTCAATGTGTGGGACTAATTTTGTGGGTCTTCTGGAAGTCCCAGATACGTGTCACACCCTGCCATGTCCTGTTCATGTTTGTCTGTTTTATCTGTCTTCCTGTTTCTGTCTTGTCATGTCCGTCATGTCTATGTTCTGTCTGTCACTCTGTTCCATGTGCTTTTGTTTGTTTTGGTCTTTTGCTCCTCCTGTCTCCGCCCTCTTGTCAGGCCCCTAATTCGTTTCTGGCTCCGCCTCTTCCCAGATGTCTCCCGTTAGCCCTTGTTGTTTTATACTCCATGTTGTCCCATTTGTTCTTGCTTGGCGTTTGTCCTCCCACCAGTCTTCGTCTCTATGTCGGTTGTTTGTCTCTGTTAGTCGGTTCTGTTTCCCGTTCGCTCAGTCGTGTTTTGTTTCTTAGTTGTCCTAGTGTTTTTGGTTTTGATCCTTTGTCATTAAATACTTGCGCTTCCATTCGGTCTCCTCATCTTGTCCTCTGTAAAAATACGTCACTGGATGTGAATACAAGAGGCAGCCAAAGCTAGGCAGTTAAGTAAGTTGTTAGAATTGAAAAACAGCCCTGATGGTTCAATACCAGAAGTCTTTAACAGTAAAACTGCTGTCCAGAAAGTAAAATAAATGTTAATATGTCTGTTATAAGCTTTAAATAAAAAAATAAAAGGTTTCATGTGGTTTGACCATAAAATGTTCAAGTGAATAGCCAGTTTAGCGCTAAAGGCCACTGCATATTAAACATGCTATGTTGCACCACACTGTGCAGCATAGTGTTACATCATGTAGCATCACATAGCAGGGCGCCGCTATAGAATACCAGCGGGGTGAGTCGATAAAAGCCAGGGTTAAGCTCATTTTCACACACTACTCATACAAATTTATGCATGGCATCAGTTTACTGCCACTTTATAGGCTGACTGTTTGAAAGATCCAAGCTGCAAAAGGCTCGGCTAGCTGAGAAAACTGGCCACTAGCATTTCTCTCTCTGTCTAAAAGCCTGTCTGCCTTTCTCTATGTAAACTTACAGGGACGTGTGATCGACGATGGTTTTCTGCAGTCTCAATATGGCTTCAATTTATCAGTGCGGCGTCCTGTGACGTGCAGAGGAATTTAACTGTGCTTGAAGCTGCTGAGGTACTGCATACCTCCAATAAAAAGACTTCTCTCCTAAACTGCTTCATCAGACTGGGTCAGCACTTAATGGATAGAAACGCCCTGGACAGGCCACTAGTCCATATCAGGGCAGACACACACAATTACTCACTGCTAAGGGACAACTTGGCATCTCCAGTTCCCCTGTGTGCATGTATTTGAAATGTGGAAGAATATGCAAGCACCACACAGAAAAGCCCAGAGACATCCTAGCCAAGTATCGAACCCAGTATGTGACTGTGTGGCAACAGCACCTCCCACTGTGCCACCATGCTGCCTTTCATCAAAAACAATAGTTTCAAATATATGGACACTGCAGGACGCAACCCAGCGTGTCCAGTGCAGTGGCTTTACCATACACTCATCACCAAAAGGATAGTTGCACAAATAGTTGCATCCAGAAGGAATCAACCGACACGAATGAAGCTTGGTGGGTAAGTTTGATATTGTGAAACATACTAATAATTAAAGCTTCACGCTTGGCCGTGCATGTGACGGGCCTTATCGCTGTACCCAACAGCCACGATTTTGGACATACAGTGAGCAGTAATGTCCTCCATGAGTCATCACAAGGCTACATGCACTCAGCCCATTATGTCGACTGCCTTTACACCATGTCAATGTCGCCACAGACTGCAATGGTGTCTTGCCAGACCGTCAGAATTGGTCATCTTCGGTGAAGAGCTCTGCTTTGTCTTGTTGGAGGCGACCAACGAATCGTGTGGGGAGACGCCATGGTCAGCACCAAGATGAACAGTTTGTTGTCACATGTCACACAGCCAGAAGGCCTGCTGTCACTCCACCACTACTACACCCTCTGCAGGAACTGTGTGAGAATATTCAAGCTGAATGGGATGGATTATCACAGGACACCATTAGAAACCTCTACAACCTACACTTCCTTCCGGGTGCAACTTTGTTTTTTTTCATGATGTTGTGTGTGCTACTAGAATTCCATAGATGCTCTGGTAGAGGTTATTTTTGGCCACACTGAAGGCCTGGCTCCGCTACTCACAGCTTGCCATGGGTTTTGTGTGAGCAGTTATCTGCTCTTTTACGGATTAAAGGGAAAAGTGACAAAACTACAGTCTGTGGAAACTGATAACCTGCAGATGAAGAAGATTAGGCTGAAGAAGTGTATTCTTTTAGGTGCTTACACGATGATGACACTAATCTGAAGGGGATGGAGGGTAGGGGGGCAGTTTTACAAGGAGAATGACATTTCCCACAATTCCCCCTCAGATCCCCGGTAATCAGAGCAGATTATTTTAGAAAGACCTGCACAGTGCAGAGCATGGAGGGCTTGCAGAGGGAGCGTCTGTGAATAGCCTGCGAGGCAGACTATATGCACATTAGAGACGGCAATAATAGCTCCCATGTCATAGGAGTTTACACTTCATTGTATTTTCCCTACACCAGAGAGTGGGAGAAGAAAGCCATGCTTAATCCCTGTGAATAAAGCAGACAGGTGCTTCCGCTGCCGCTTCCCCACAGGAGGAGCATCGCCGGTCGGGTGTGAGGCTAAATAAGAGACTGCAGCATGAAGAAAGGAGCAAAAAAGAGAGAGCGTTTATGACAACAAGCGCAGCGCTCGCCAAGGCCTATTAGCCTGGAGGGAAGCACCCTCCCGTACACCGTGTAAATGTTGTGAATGTCCTGCGCGACACTGTTTTCATGCTAAAAGGATGCACCTTAATTAGTGTCTCTCGGAGGCGAAGGAGGTTAGGGCTGGGGTAGATGCAGCAGGAGATTTGTATGCAGGAGGAGGCTTGTGTGTGTGTATGCTTTCACGGCAGGTGGGCGTGCGTGTCTGTGCACAGCCAGTCATTGTTTGTCACTATCATTGGTGACATTTTAATAGCTGCGGGCGTCACCACTTGCTTTCTCCTTGCTCTTCTATTCACAAACACGCTCTCTCGCACACAAGCACACCCTTCTGCTTTATCGCTCTCACTTTCATGTCACTGAGAAAATCACTTTGCTGTCTGTCATTTCAACGTAAATATGAAATATCACGCAATTGTCCTTTCCATGCTCCGCCCACATATGTGGTCTTTTGAACAAGCCTTACAGACCATGGTCAGTAGGGTGAAAAATATCCCCTGGCATTCAGAGGGGGGTCCCATGTTGGTAGGCTACTCCAGCATTGGTCGGCTGCTACTTTCTCGCCATAGTGGCGCCGGTGTTAGCTTTAATAGCAATAGCGAAATGTTTGCAAATGCTTTTTAGCTTTGTAGATCTTCCACACATTGGCTGAGATCTTATACATCTCTTCTTTGGCCTACTGTTTGAGTAATAAGGCGTAACAGCTCACCCCTTTCATCAGTTTCTTGCAAAGTTGGGTGGGATTTTACAAATATGCTATGGCACATTGTGAAGTGTTTCTTTTCCTGTACCAGGTATAGTTACAATTGCTGAACCAGTTTGCCACAGCACCACCCTGAAGCTGCTTAGCTTGTAGGGATCATTCCCAGAACTTTGGTTAGGGTAACCAACAAGTTCTAATAAAGTTTTTAAAAAAATGTTTGAGTCTAATGTTCAAAGAACATTTTAAAGACGTTTATAATAATAAATGTTTATAAAAATAAATCAGATAATGTTCCTGTGAGGTTACATGCTAACTAAGACATAAGGTTTCAACTGTAACATTCAGAGGCTGTTGGGGATGTTGGGGATGTTACTGAGACGTTACTAGCTATGGAGAGAACATTCTGGGAACAAAAAGTATACTTCCTGCTGGAAACATTAACACCGCATTGCATTTTCTGGGAACAATCTTAGAACAGGTGATTTCTAGATGGGTGACCAGAACTAGGACATTAAGAATACCAAACAGGCTCTATCCACCTAAACAATCACTGTTTCTCTGAAACCGTATGTGAGCATCTATACTTTTCATCACCAAAAGCGTAACTTCATAATAAACATCCTTCTACTGTATTTTGTCATCGTAATTTCCGATGACATCACTGTCACATGTCCGCCATCTGGCAATCCCGTTCCGTTTTCTAGATTCTAGTCACCAGAGTATGGATCATACCCGTTGTTAATCCAGCCTGTTTGTATGAATACTCCTTTCTCACACTGCTTGTTGTGAAGTATTACCACTCTGTGCGTACCGAGCATTATCTCTGCTATTACTCATTCTGATTCTCTGATTGACTCTTTTGTCTTTCCCCTTATTGGTACTTTTGCTGGTCTGATTGCTTCCCTGGTTTTGACGTCCACCTGTGTCTTCACTCTGACTCTGCCTTGCCCTTTTGTTATGTCCGCCTTGTTCTTGTGGCTGCTGTGTTTGATTACAAATCAGTTTAATAAGCCTCGCCTTGATTTTCGCCTTGTTGAATAAACCTGGCCTTGATTCAGCGCTCGTCACAATCTTTTTGTCCACTAACACATCGAGTTTCCCTATACAAAACCTGATAAAACTGTACACCCAAAGCCAACAGAAAGATACTGGGATATTTGCAAACAGTTTCTTGTCTACAATTTTACAGTGTTAGATGCTAGTGGGCCTAGTGGCACATTTATTACTAGCCTAACTGGGCTAATTTGAGATAAACATAGTTATTTTACCATAAAACTGGATGTTACGTAGGGTATCTGATCTCCATACTGAACTGATTATCAACAGAGCCGAAGTCATGCCTATATAAGAAACTCTGGGTTGTTGATTTTTATTTCCTCATGTAAAAAACAAATGACAACAAAACTACAGTCTTAAATAGATCGTTTTACAATCCTAGAAAGATAATCCAATAAAACCATTTAAGTCAGCATTAGAGGCTAATGGGTGAGGTGCCATATTTATTTTTAGCCTAATTGGGCTAATTTGAGCTAATCATAGTTCTGCTCAGTGGCATTGCCTTTTAACACATAAACTCGATGTTATGTAGTGAACCTAAGCTTCTTCCTGAACTGATTACCCCCAATAAACATTTACAGCTGAAGTCAAACATTATTTTAATGAATAAAAAGACACTGTGGTCAGTAGATCCTCTGTTTTACCACATAAAATATGAATACCGCTGCTCATGCAAGCTAACACTGTTGCACATTTAACTGACTATTATAAGACTGACAACCTAACCAAAGCACCTCAGACAGCCCTGGAGGCTTTGTCAGGTGTGGTATTAAGATGCTTTGGCAGTACTAGCCTACAGTTTGAGAGGGTGGTGCTGTTATATAATAGGGTTTAGGTTTAATAGTAGCCTTACATTTCTGCACTGTCAGGTTTCAGTGAGCAGGAGTGGTAGTTTGTTTATAGCATGTAATATTTGCCTGCTAAACATTAGTCTTGGGGAACCAGTAATATTCAGAGAACGAAAACATAGGACTAAACATATCAGGTGTAGGTCATTTTATTCTTTACCATAGTATGTGGCAGCAGCAATCTTTAAAAACGTCTTTGCTTTTTTCAATAAAGGAAAAACGCTAAGACAGGGTTTCCTTATATGGGCATAACATGTACTACAGAATGACACCCGACTTCTGCAGTGGTCTGTGGAAGTGTTTCTCAGCCCTGGACCTAGAGCCACCTTGCCCTGCACATATCAGTGCTTTCCCTGCTCCAACACACCTAATTCAACTTATCAGTTCATTTACAAACCAGAATTGCAGGGAGGTGTTAAAGCAGGTAACATGTTCAGGGCAGGGTGCCTCCAGGACCAGGGTTGAGAAACACTGGTGTATGGGTTTTAATCAGTGTCCAATCAGAATGAAGAAGCATTTCTGGGCAATGCCAAAACTACACTGAAAGACAAAACTGTGTCCTACAGTTGTGTTATACAAATTTGTCCAACACCCATCCCCCGTCTCTCTATTCAGAACCTTCCCTCCATTTTCGCTAATCTGCACTCTATCTAATCTCTCTCTCTCTTTCTCTCTCTCTCTCTCTCTCTCTCTCTCTCTCTCTCTCTCTCTCTCTCTCTTTTCAAAAGAGATCATTTCCATCAGACGCTCACAATGGGCCTTCATTCTTTACTTAATGATCAGCCCATCCTCCAGTCCTCCTCAAACCACACCCTTTCCCTTTGGCCTGGGGTCATTCAATTGCATGATTACCTCATCAAGCTCATTAGCACCACCTCTCTTATCCATCCATTTATCTCTTGGCCTTATCCTTAGAACTGGGAAGTATAGATAGAATTCAGCTTCACAATGTTTTTCCAAATACATCAAAGTATCACAGTATATTTGTGTCATCATACAGTTAATAAACTCATATTCTGAGAACGCTGAACAATAATGGCTTGCAGACCCAACACAGCTTGTTGATTGTCAGCTTTCCTTAATAGGTCCATGTCATGATAAATTGAACACATGTTTGAGTTTGCTGTAGTATGTAAATCTTAGGGTTTGAAAATGTAGTCTATATTGTGTAGTCTAGCCAGTGCACACAGCGCATAGGTGAAACTACAAAACAAGCCCATTTTCAACTTATCAGTTGAGGAGATGTCAGAAAAACCAGCTCATTTGCATCTATTTACATATTCAGCCTACAGAAATGTACCCCACCCTTTCATGCTCACATAGAGTGTTTCAGACTGAATGGGTTATTAAGGATATAATGCTCAGAACCCACCAATGCCACTAAAATGAACTAATCACTAATTATTGTGTGACCCCGACACCTATAGACCAGTATGGACCATATATCTCCCTGCACTACCCAAACTGTCTCCCTCCTTTATTCCATCACCCCCTTATTTTTTACCACCAGTCCAAGCTTTTACGCAACTCCCTCTCCTCTTGTCTATGCCCTTTCATCTTTCACAGCCTGCCACAATCCATGCGTGTGTAAAAGGGAGAGCGAGAGACTGTCTCTCAAGTTTGTTGTTGTTTATCTTCTGCTTTTTTCCCCTGAAGTGTGTGCTGAAGTGAAGCCGAAGCTGTTTTTTGCGCCAAGCCGTGCAGCAAGCCCTGCGGAGCAGCCAGCCTGCCTGCACAGAAACACATATTATTATTATCATAGCTGGAAAATCCATCCGGTTAATACACACACACACACACACACACACACACACACACACACACACACACACACACATACACACACACACACACACACACACACACACACACACACACACACACACACACACACACACACACACACACACACACACACACACACACACACACACACACACACACACACACACACACACACACACACACACACACACACACACACACACACACACACACACACACACACACACACACACACATACACTCAAACACACACACGCACACACACACATACACACACACACACACACACTCACACACACACACACACACACACTCTCACACTCACACTCACATATTGACAACTGCTCAAGGGTTTGATTCAGCCCACATCCTGTAGTGTAAACTTTAGGAGAATGGTTTGAGCTTTCAGTCAATGTGCTTTAGTATACTATATGACTTGCTGTAAACTGCAAATACAAACATAGATTCATCAAGTAGCCAGCCACATTAGATTCATCCATTCAATGATCTTCTGAGCTCTTATCCCTCTGGGTCAATGGGGTGCTGGAGCCTATCCCAGTGCTTACTGGGTGGAAGACAGGAAACTCCCTGGACAGGCTGCCGGTTCATTGCAGGGCAAACACAAAGACATTCACAATGGGGGGGCAATTTAGTATCTCCTGACTGATGTCTTTGGACCCATACAGACAAGGGGAGAAGACGCAGACTCCACACAGAAAGGACCCTGGACACCCCAGCTGAGAATAGAACCTAGGGCCTTCTTGCTGTGAGGCTAATATGTACATTTTAGGTCAAGTATAGATACCAATACTAGTTCTGTAACTATGTCAAAAACCATATTAGATGGAATATTAGATGATGTGGGTGTAAACATATTTCTTTATGCATCATAGTTAAACATAGAACTGAACCTGAGATATATACAAATGAAAGCAGCTTCTCTGGTTTCACATCTGAATTCCTCAAATCGGTTGCCTCGCATGTTAATAATGTACAGTTGTCAGACAGTTTAGTAAATAACACAGTCATTCACGCTGACAGTAAGGACTGTTTTCCAGCCTTGTTTCATGCAACAGGCCACGAGAGCCCAGTGCTGTGTGATGCAGCTGACCAACTGAAATGCATAGCAGGTGGGCTTGTGGGCTACTACCCTAAACAACAAACCATGCCTAAAGGCTATTATTACCCCAGGAGAGAGGTTCCTTCCGTATGTTTCCATCATATGGACCCTCAATAACGACCTGAACTAACATTAACTAGACTGCAACTGACAGCAGTAGATGAAATCACTTGAAAGAGACTCTGAGCCATTTAGGTAAGAGACTCCCGTTACCTGTACATTGTTGACTGGGTTACCTGTGGGGTACCAGTGGAACAAATACCTAAGAAAGACTTTACCTCATACAGTAAAAGTCAAAACTTTAGACACCGCTCTTAGAAGGTCTTCTTTATGTTTAGCTTATGTTTAAAGTATAATTAATACCAGTATTAATAATATTAATAATAGTAATAAATAACACTGTGACACATCAAGAGTAAATGTGGAATATCAGGATATTCTGATCTCATCAGTAGGAGCCTGTAGAGTCTTTAAGATAACCACCAACATCTATTTAGTTGGGTGTATCTAAACTTTTGACTGTGTTGTATATCGCCTACTTTCAGTGTTCTCATGAGATACTGATGCTACAAACTTTTTCCTATAAGCAGCCCACATCGCCAACGTGTTTACTGGTGTGCACGCAGGCCACATCGCTTGTGCACATCAGAAACTTTTCTGTGGTATCAGTCACAGGGCTGGGCATTGCCAATACTGCTACTGCTTTTAGGTGCCAGTATCAGAGTGACTACCCACACTAGTTTACAGTAGGTCATACTGTCCCTTAAACAACATTGACAAGTCTTTGTGACCTTAATGAAGACCTGAATGTGCCAAGAGGAGTTGTGGAGATGTATTTACAAGAAAAAATTTGGATGACTATTGAACTTCAGTGGTTTGATTCCCTGCTCAAAAAAAAAAATGAAAAAAAGGTATGATGACCTTTTTCTGGTTTAGTTGGTCACAAGGCATGGTCCTACGGGTTGACCAGCATACCAGAATCCACCAGCTAATTTGGACACTAAACATGTCTTAGGGTAAATAGGTTGTCTAATGTCACTTTAAATGATAAAACCCCTTTAATCTAAAATTAGGAGGAAGGCCAGCATAAAGCAGGATAGCTGCTGTTACTGCTGGAACAAAATATTGTATGTCAAAATATATATAAAGAAAAAAAAAAAAAATATATATATATATATATATATATATACACACACACACACACATATATATATATATATATATATATATATATATATATATATATATATATATATATATATATATATATATATATATGTGTGTGTGTTTTTTTTTTATATATATTTTGACATACAGTATTTTGTTCCAGCAGTAACAGCAGCTATCCTGCTTTATGCTGGCCTTCCTCCTAATATATATATGTGTATTTTTTATTATATATATATATATATATATATCTTTTTTTAAATATTTTATATACATATATAAACCAAAAATCAAGATATGCATATTTTGCATGACAGTGACCAACATATTTTGTTTCAGACACAGGTATGTTGGTTACCCAGCCTGACCATACTGGGTAACCAACTAAGCCAGCACTAGAGCAGCAGCAAACCACCATGAACCAGTTCATAAGCATGCATTTCATGCCAGCATAAGCTGTTTTTTTCCAGCTGTGATTTCTTTGAAATGTAGCAAATAACAAGTATGAAGCCAAATAACTGCGGTAATCAAGCACAGAAACCCATATGCTAATGTACACATGCAAAACCACTCGCAAACATGAAGAAGCACAAGCCTTGAAGGAAGTGGCCTTGAACCACTGCTTGAGATAGATCTGATAAATCTGCAGTTGCTAGCATTGCTAAGAGCTAGGGCAAGAGGGAAATAAGATGTTTGTGAATAATTTAGCATTACATAAACATCACAGATTTCTCTCGCAATGAAGAACTGGCATGGCTGGTTGCTGCACAATCAGTAGGCCGGGCAGGGCAGCTGCATAGAACCAGAAGAAGTGGGCGGTGGGGGATACATACAGATAGATAGATAGATTTTGGTCTCTTGAACACAAACACTGCGCCAAAACCACAATTAATGCATAATTGATTCAAATGTATTCAACCAGCTTCTCAGAAAAATGACATCTGAGGTGTGTGAATCACTCCCTCTCTCCATCAGCAGCAGCATTCTAATTCCTCTCCAGTCACCATGTATCACTGAAGGGCTACGAGAGAGGCATGCTGGAACACTTCTCTTCGCCCCTGGGCCTTGCAGCCGGGCTCTCAGCTGTAGGTGGTCTGCGGTGGAAAAATGGTAAGGCACAGTAGGTGAGATTAAATTAGCTGAGTGTATAGGGATTACAGTCGCTAGCGTGCTGATCCCCTCTCACTCGCCCTAATCCAGCCGTAATGAATATATCACGCCTGACAGCGTTCGGGCCTGCGGTACCACACAGGCACGCATGTATTTCTGTAATGTTCACACATATAGTCACCTCCAGCACTTCAGCTTTCAGTACTGCACAGGCTCACTGCAGCCACTGTTGGGGGTACACACGCCCGGTAACATATCCAAAACTATGCAGGCAAACAGTCAGATCTAACCTTGGTAATGAAAGTAGTAGTCATGTTCAGGAGCTTACTCTGATCATGAATGTGTTATTATAACATTGTGTTACATCCCAGATCGATCAGGTCGGCACTCCTGACTGCTTGCCAATGTCGCTCCACTATCAGATCAGAAACTGCCATACGCAAAAGATCTAACTAGTTTAACCTCTTAAACTGATAAACATGTACACAGACTTTTATTTTGGAAATAAGAAAATTGGACTGTAAGTTAAAAAAAAAAAAACAATGAAAATTACCATTTTGACTAAGACTCTGCTTAACCACTGGTAGGGTGCCAAAAAACACTAGTGGACTGTCATCTTTGCCATGAGTGGGCCATCTAATCATAGTAAAGAAATAGCTCAGTCTAAACCAATCAATGCTAATGCAAAATTCCAGAACAAGGGAATGCTATCTTACTAGAAAGAGTTCTGTAAAAAAAAAAACAACAACAACAAAAAAAAACATAATCATGCTAATGAAAACACCACCACCAAAAAGCATACCGTAAATGACATGATGCAAATTGGGGGTTACCAACTTAGCCATATTAGCATGTTTGGTTAATAACTTGGGAACGCTCTTAAACTCTCTTAGTTCACAGATCCATCTTAATAGTGTTACTTAAATGAATAGATCAGCCAACAAAATTAATACTGCTAGCGATAAATGAAAACAAAGCGTCAACAATCAGCATTATGCAAATGGAATTACAATAATTGGTGGTTACCAGCTCCTACTCACTTCAGCCACATTACCATGTTCGGTTAATAATACATGACATACAATCTCATTAATTAAATCTATTGCTGCTAACAACAAATGAAAACCAAAAAACAGCAATTAGCATTAAGGAAATTACATTATGTTAATTATTTGGTTCTGATTACTGTTAGCCACTTTACAACGTTAGGTTAATAAAACATGGCATGCAATTATTTTACTTAAAAACAGCCAAGAAAGCAAAACCTGCTAGCACTAAATGAAACTTAGCAATCACCAATTAGTATGGTGAAAATTACATTGAGCTAATTCTGGCTGGTCTTCACTTCACTGTTAGCCATATTAGTAATATAAGTATTATAATCCTAATATTATTAGCCTACTTAGGGAAGAATTCAGTCAAAATAAGTCATATTTTTAGCTATTTAGTGACTACTGCATGCTTTCTCTCACACTGTTACCTACATTAGCATATCTTATTATTTAAAATATAGCTTGGTCATAAAAGCTAGTGTTGACAAAAATAAAGAAATGCTAATTAGTGGCTACAGGGTTTAACGCTGTTAGCCACATTAACATATTTGGTTAATGATAAGACATGTAATCTTAGTAACTTATTAAAATAGTTTGGATAAGATGTTGCTAGCACAAGATGAAAACTAAAGAGTCCAGCAATCAGCAAATTACATTATACATATTGATAGGAAACCAACATTGGCCCACCCATGGCAAAGTTTACAGTCCAGTAGCGTCTTAAAAAATGTCACTTTCATTGTTTGTTTTCTACTTACAGTTTAAATGATCTAATTTTCCAAATTTCCTTCCTTATCATGTTTAATATCTCTTTATAAAAATAATTAGCAAATCATTTTTAGTGTTCACAACATTTTCAACTAAATCATTTTATATCAGGCCTCGTCCTTATTCTGTTCCCTCTGTGGTGTCTGTAAGGTTTGTCTTAGGGTATTTTTCAAAATACAAGTCTTGGGTGTATTTTGATTCAGTTAGATCCTGTGTATAGGACAGTTATCTGGCTTTAACTTATGGTTAGCCATATTAGCATGTTCACTCTATGCCTTTAAAACAGGTAAATAGGTGAACAAGGCAATCAGCAGCATTCTGAGCATGCTTAGCTTTATCACAGTATGGTTTATACACTCCATGCATTTTGCCATCTAGGAGATTCTGTCCAGCTCTTGGCCGCCTCTTCCAGTTAGCCTGCCCAAACTTGCATGCCTGCTCACTACATCTACATGTGAAATCTGTTAAATATCACATATTCATCTAGCATTAAAAAATGCACCGCACAAATGATCCTCTATTCCATTCACGAGGAGGGCAGTGGGCCAGTGCTTATGATGTGCAGTGCGTGTTTTATCATTGCACAAACTTTAATCTATTCAGGAAATCTGAAATAGTGCAGTTTTGGGGAACTCCACTCACACGCCACAAAGCTGCCTCACAATAAAACCACTCAGCACATGACGCTGTTTGCGTTCATCACTGAGGATTCTGGGACAGAGCAGGGATTCAGGCTAAGTTTAGGCCTTCATTTAGTCAATAATGCTCCTTTCAGAGGAGACGAGTAATAAGAGAGCGCGAAAGACAGGGATGATTCACTGTGCCCTCGCAAAACAAAGGCATCATTTCATTTCATCCCATAGAAGGAGGAAATGGGAGTCATAGAGAATGACCGGCATCGGGGTCAGACACAAGAGTTTTCTTCTTCTGCATCTCTTATCTGTGTCCTTCATTTGTCAAGACTTGCTGCCAGTTGCACCTGCTTCCTTCAGAGCCGAGAGAACATTTTGAACACTTTGACCTGAATAGTTGTTATCACAGCGAGGATAGTGGCATGATGCCTCAACATCTTAGCATCTCAGCACTTTTCAGACGGACACAAAAATAAAAATGAAAAGTCAGCTCAGCTGGGTTTTCACGCCATGAAAATGTGCCCGGAGCCTAGAGAGTTATAGCAGCGTTCAGAAAACAGCTCCATGTTGATTTGTTGCCAAATTATATCTGCTTTTCTAAGATTGAATTTTGGGGGGCCAGTGACAGATTTAAAACGATTTCTGTCAATCCAATTAACTTCATCAGCATACTCGAGGCAGCCGACGTTACAGACACACTTGAAAGATTGGCTTCATTTTTATAGGCTTTGTCTGTGGGCTTAAGAGAATTGCGATTCGTTCTCAAGGACCCATTACTTTGATTATGGTCTGTAGAAAAAAGCCTCACAATGCCCAAAGAGATGTTGAAAAAGCATACTTCTTATTTGAGTAGCGAAAAGACAGCAAAAGAATGTGTTGAGAGCTTGACAGATGCTCGCTACTTAGACTAATGCGACTGCATTAACACTGACATTCAGTGTGGGGTTACAAATCAAATCACTTCATGTCTCTCTCGTCTTTACGGTCTCCTTGGCGCCTCCTCACTCCACACTTCACTTTTTGTACAGACTTGTTCATGGTTTATTCCCGTCTGGGCTCATGGTTGCTCCAGGAGGCTTTCATATGTGCTAGCAGGGAAAGCGCAGTCCGACGCATAGGCCTCTTTACCTATTAGCATCATTCTGGCCTGCTAGGTCACTGCTGTCCGAGACAGCCTGCACTATTTTCATCAGACTAATGCCTTCTCTTCTTCCTCTGTTCAATACCTGTGGCCCTGTCTGCACACTACTGTCACCCCACTCTTATCTGCGTAATTTAAACCACTGCCTTTCCAGCCATTACAAAGCTGTAGGGCTAACATCAGCAGTGCTCAGTCTGAGCAGCAGTACCAGTTCATTTGGTATTACTCCAACACAATTACCATCTAGTTTCAAGGAATGCTGTAGCACTCTTAATCTCCATCTGCAAAACTCGCAGGACGTTTTTGTACAGCACTTACATAGTAACTGTTACAAGGTTAGACAAGCTTTGCAGGACATGAACATTCTCCACATAAAGAGACGCAAATTGACACTACCAAGTTGGACTACGTTATCTAAGCACACGGCAGGTCAGCAGTAACAGTGAATATGCCACCATGCTAATGGTTTCTGTAGTGTAGAGGTTATCACGTTCACTTTACACGCGAAAGGTCCCCGGTTCGAAACCGGCCAGAAACAGGTGTCTCTTTGTTGGGCAGTTGTGGGCTGGAGGTTAGGGAACCAGCCTTGTGACCGGAGGGTTGCCAGTTTGATTCCCTGAACTGACAGTAACGACTGAGATGCCCTTGAGCAAGGCACCTAACCCCCAACTTCTCCCTGGGCACCGTGGATAGGGCTGCCCACTGCTCCGGGTAAGTGTGCTCACTGCCCCCTAGTGTGTGTGTTCACTAGCAAGTGTGTTTGTGGGTTTTTCACTAAACGCATGGGTAAAATGCAGAGACTAAATTTCCCCACTGAGGGATTAAAATCTTAAATCCTAAAGTGAGCTGGATTACATTTGATCTGTCATTGATATGCATACAAAATACATATCATTTGACCATAATAACACAATGTAGGTGTATGCATTTTGACATGAATTAAGCCACACACTGCAGTTATTATTAACTTCACTCTTTTTTGCCACCAAATAAAAAATAAAAGTCGCACACCCTAAAATTAGTTTGGACTGCCTTTATCTTTGATTGTCTGCCTTGCATTCATTCATTTCCAGCACATTCCAAAGACTTTCATAGAGGTCTCATAATGTCAGGAGTCTGTGGTGACCAGCCCATGTGCAAAAATGCTCTCCATCCTGCATTAGAAAAAATCTGGGATAACCTGGTCATTCAGTACATTCATGTAGTCAGATGACTTTGCCTTATTACTACATCACATTGCTGAGACATGACCAGACCAACTGAAGCAACCTCAGATCACAACACCTCCATAAAACTGTCTCCTCAGGCTTGTACAGTGGGCACTGTGCATGCACTGGGTACATTTCTGCATTAGCTTTGCTTCCTTGCCCCCTTCCCTCCGGAAAAGGATCAATCTGGACTCCCCAGACCACATGACCTTTTTCCATTGCTCCAGTCTTTATGGTTCCTGGCATAGCAAATCTTATGGTGACACAGCTGTTAGTCCCAGTCCTGTGAGTTTAAAAACCACGAAGCTATTTGCTGGATCAGTTAGGCTTAAAAGCATTGTTGCCAGCTGAAACATCAATTACGGCAGTAATGTTCCAACTAAAGGCTCCGAGGTATTTGTTTATTTAAATCAAATTTTCAGGCAGATACTGTAGTATATAAAGTATAGTTTAACTTACGGCAGAAATGGCATTTTATGGGCACTACTAAAAAGTATGTATCAAATCGGCCATCTGCAGAGAGAGACGGTGGTGAACTCCCTTACCACATGCAGCATTGTCAGATTTAACACAATGATGAGATAACACAAAAAGTGCATCGTTAATTAACACATCATTTGTAGGGGTGGAAGCTGGCCGGTCCATAAGCTGTGCATGGATAATTTAGGGAGGATGCTGGGAGGGATTTTGTTGTCCTCCCCCTCCGGTGTTTGTGCTCAGGGAGCAGGATCCGACAGCGGCGCCTCTGAGGCCCTCTGGCAATAACAGGTGGCTGCTATGGAAGCTCGTGCGCCACACCACTTCTCCCTGGAGTTCTCTGTAACTGGCATATTCAGAGCAGATGCTTCACTGAAAGCGACTTTCTTCACAGACCGCATGCCACTCCTGCATGCTGATACGATGAGGGCTGGTAGCTTGGGAGCATGTCAGTGCCTCTTGCACTTGTTCTGGGAGGCAGATGCTAAATGTTTTTTCTCTCTTTTTCCTCCCGACTCCTCCCTATACCTCAACGGCAACCACTCCCACTTCTGACGTCCCATCCCCCTCTGACCTTGCACCCGCTCGCTGTCTCACTTCAGACGATATATTTAAGTGCACATATATTACCAGCCTGACGAAAAGCTTTGCCTGTCAAACGTGACCCCACCCTGCCTCTTTTTCTTCCTTTCATCCCTCCTAAATCTCTCCAGCCTGTCCGTCTACCGTCTAACATACAGCTCAATTAAAGCCTGCTGGCTGGGGGATCGCATTTTGCCTCACAGGGAGCTGATGCTTTCGCATCACAGCTGGAGACATGGCACAATTCAGACATTACAGCAAGACTCATCCAGCGAACGTCGATCTGTTGCATGTGGTCACTAACCATGGGCAATAGCTTTGACGTGTGGCCCTGTTCTCACAAAGGAACAGATGGAATAGACTTATAGTAGAAGCCTATGGGCAGATCCTTTGAGTACAGGGCTTTCCTATTCTTCCTAAAGGCTGTGCATTGACAATAGGGTCTGTGGTAACTGACCGTACGCTACAGATACAACAGATAACAACTAGGCTTACCAATAATGGAGTATTCCTTTAACATATGGGGCAAAGTGAACCATGAAATAAGACAGGATTCATTATATAGTGATATGCAACATAGCACAAGTTGCTTGGACCTTCAAAAGGCATGCGTTCTCCAACGATCAGCCATATTGATTATCCTTGGGATGATGTGCTAAAGAGGGACATGTATCACTGTCAAACACCTTTTATGGATTGTCGATTCTCATCTAGGACAGCGACAGGCACCTCTGCCAATTTCTTCGCTGATATTAGCTGCACAAATGAAAATAAGGAGGCTGAGTATATGTGCTGTAATGTGGCAGCATGGCATGTAGTCTCAGCCTCAACCCTTGTTATTGGAGTTGCAACCTGAGCGCCGTGGACGAGACCCGCCCTGAATCACGCATGCTGGCTGTCTGCCAGGTAAGTGGCCCTGTGTTTAACAGCCACAGAAAATAAATGCAGGCCCCACCCGAGTCTCTCCATCTCTCTCTCTCTCTCTCCCTCTCTCCCCCTATAGTCCCCTCTGCCCCATTAAACCGCAGTTAGTTTTTCACTGTTTGCTTTACTGCCCACACCCCAGACCTGCCCAGCATCTGCGGCAGAAAAGAGCTCCGGTCAATAAAAAGCTCTTCATTGTCCAGGATGCCACAATAATTATCAATGGATAACACAATTAGCAAGGGAGCACGGGGGGAAGGCGGAGAGTGGATGGACCGGTGGATGGACAGAACACAGGGAAAGATAATGAGAGGCCATTTAAAACAAGAGGACAGTTTCTCATTCCTGGAAATAGGATTTCCAGTGGTGGGAAACCCAGTGACATTGCAGTTAGGCCCATGAAAGTTGCCCTATGTGACAAAATGCACATCTCACATGAGAAGAATGAAAAACAAACAGATGAAACTAGCTGTAGTTCAGTAGGCTTCAAAGCACTTAACAGCATGATAATGCCATGCTCAATCAGCTCCAACAAACGAGCAAAACGATGCAGCCCCCGCCTCAGCGATCAGCGCCACCGCCGAGATAATATCATCAAACACTTTCTGGTATCAAGATGTCAGTATGAGGAACAGACACAGCCACCTAGCTCTACAGCTGGATTATATACAAGGCTGGAAGCTAGACTATTGCATTAATGATGAAAAGAAGAATACCCTGTTGCACGCCTGCTCAGCCGAATCCTCCTGGAATACGTTTCTGAAGATTTTTGCGCGGGGGGAAAAAGTTCACCCCGAGTGGGATGCCATAGAAAAACATTACCCTTAATCTCCTGGGAAGTCTCAGTCAGTCAGATGGGATGCAAATTCGTCTTGGAAATTTGCCTTGGAAATGTGACCTGCTGGTTCCATTTCTTTTCTACTGACAAACGACCTACATTCACCTCAGCGCAAAACCAATAAGTGCTTAAATACATTCATCAGTGTAGATACCATCATTTCAGCACCCTGAGGCTCAGGTTTACACATGCCGTAGACTCTGCTCCTGCTCTAGAGGTACTGCCATTCTACCTTCATGAGCCCAGGACACGCACTCCAGTCTGCACCTTCACACATCTGGCACTGAAGGCTATTGACATCTGTAATAGACAACATTCTCCTCTTACCTTTAAAGGTTTTAGATGGCCACGGGGTTCTTTCCTCGCTCTGGTTGCGTTTTTTTCCCCCTCCCTCCTTCTCCCTGATGTGGAGTCTTGCAATTCTTCCTCTCTATCAAATTGATTGTGGCCTGTGTGTGCTGATGCTGCAGTGATACGAAAACACACCCTCTCAGACTCCCTCTCCTCTGCCTCCCTGCGTCTGATAGGCTGCTGGCTAGAGGTGACATCACCCTTTCTCTCCGGCTCCCTCACTCGTCCTGTCCCTCCCTCTCGCTCGCTCACTCACACACTCTCTCTCTCTCCCTCCTCCCTTCCTCACTCCCTCACTCACTCATTCTGCTCCCTCACTGCTTTCTGACCATTCCTTTATTGTTTTCATCCTCCGTCCTTCTCATCTTTATTCCTTTACTGACTCACCCGCCCCACCTTCAAACCATGTCCATAATGTGATCAGCCAGATCAGTTTGATACGGGAGAAAAGCACTCACGCAGAGAGATGATAGCAGGAGGATGATGGCTCTGCAGCAGGAAGCTCCTGCTGTAGTACATGGAGAATGTGCGGCATAAGTACAAGGGATATAGGCTATGCTAATTAGCGCATTGTTATGCTGCGTCTGCAAGGCTGCATTAGAAGGGCGCTCTCCATCTCCCTCTCTCTCTCTTTCCCTCTCCCTCTTTGGCACCAGGCTGCTGGAAAATGGCCATGTTAATACTGGAAGAGAGGGTGGTGAATGAGGCCTGGGGAGTGGATGAACAAGAAGAACAGAAGGAGAGAAGGAGGGAATGGAAGGACTATAGAAGAGAAAAGGCAAGACTAGGACAGAAACATTGACTTCCATTTAGGCAATAAAATGTGTATGTGATAGAGAGAGAGAGAGAGAGAGAGAGAGAGAGAGAGAGAGAGAGAGAGAGAGAGAGAGAAAGAGAGAGAGAAAGAGAGAGAAGAAAGAGAGAGAGAGAAGAAAGAGAGAAAATGCACACAGACTTGAGAAAGAGAGAAGGAGGGAGAGAATAGGATAGGGAATAGGGACGTAATGGTAAGGAAAGAATAGTCCATTACAGCAATAATCAATTACAAGAAATGGAAAGAATGAAAGAGTGAAAAGTGAAGGAATAGAGACAGATAAATAAGAAATGAACGGAGAATGTAGAATAGAAAAACAGTAAAACAGTCCATGGAACAGAACAGAGTGGAGGAAAAAGATTGATTTCCATTAAGACAATAATCAATTAATTCAGTGACTGAAAAAGAGAGAAAGAAAAAGAGGGACAGATAGAAGGAAGAGAGAAAGGAAATAATGGTATAGAGAAAAATGTGTAAAGGCAAAACACTCACTTCCATTTTAGTAATGATAATAAAGAAGCAGAAAAGAAAGAGAAGCAGAAAGAGAAAGAATAGGGACAGGTCAAAAAGTAGGGAGGAAATAATGTGATTACACAGATTCTGTAATAATCATTTACAAGAGATAGAGAGAAAGAAACAGAAAGAGAAACAACAGAAAGTTTAAAGGAGAAGAGACACAGAGTGAAGAGTAAGGGATAGTAAAGAAAGTAAACATTGACTTCCATTTAAGAACAACAAATGACATTATGGAAGTGCAACAGCAAAAAGGAGAAAGACAATGAAAGAAAGAGAGAGAAACAGTAGAAGAGAGAACAGGAGGATAAACATTACCTGGACAGAGAGAAAAAAAGATGAAAAATAAATGAGACATGGATAACAGATAAAGAAGTGCTGAGAAAGGGAACAGGGAGTTCCATTGTTAGGAACAGAGAGAGGCTGGTCATGTGGTCATCTAAAAATGAAGCACCGTTTGGTGCATAAACCCCCATAAAAACACCGAGTGCACCCCGGAGAGGAGAAGAGGAAATGGGCCCTTTTAAATAACGATATCAAAATAGTGGCGTTCATTACAGGCACTGTAGGATATCACTCAGCACTCACTCCACAAATAATGTCACACGTCTGAGTGAGATAAGGAAGTGAATATCAGTGCCTGAAGGCCTCTATATCTACCTCTACTGTCACCCATGTGTTCTACCTCTGGAACCAGATGCAGAGTAGGACTGACACTGTAGGTCTACTGTAAAGGTCACGGTGTGCGTGTACGCAGGCATATGAATAAACATTCAGTGAGCAGATCACTTAGCATTATCTGGGCATTATCTGAATTGCTGATCTGCGTTCAGTCTACAGCGCCTGCCATCTGACTGACTGCACCTTGGGGGGTCTGGCCATGCCTTTCTGCCTTCTGCAGCTCGAACAGAAGAACATACATGACCCATGACTTTCTACCCACAAACCAAAGACCAGCCCGCTGTTACAGGACCTCAATCACATTCGGTTCTGAGCCCCACCTGACTAACCACAAGCATCATGGAGTGCAATAACAAAAGTCTATGCAAACTGGAGCCGATTTGAATGAGCGATTTGCAAGGGTTACCAAAGGACATGTACTTAAATTTTAAAAAATCTAAATTTGCAAGAAATTTCCATTTCATTCATCTGCAGTGATGAAACTGGAGCAATAAAAAAAATAGACCTAGACATCTGAACATGTGCTGAAGAACAAATACGCTTTAAACTGTCTTATGCAAGAGTTTAATTGGGTTGCGTTTGATCCTGTCCTCAAAAACACTGCTTCGTTTCCCCCATTCGGAAATACAGTCATGATAAAAGTTGCTCCTTCAGACAAGCATTGTCTTCCCACATAACCTTCAGATGTTCAAAGGGGGGGAAACATTCTCGACTATGTGTAGATGATAAGAGTAAGCTCAGCCTGAAGAAGTTGACATAGAAGTGGGACTGAAGGAAAATGCAACATAAGGTCGCTGTACAAAACTATCTGTGAACGGTTTACAGAGAACAGACAAACGCTACTAACGCTTCGAAGGGTCCCGGCACTACAAACTAAAGCAGTGTTTAAAGTAAAGGTCTGAGGTGTCGGATAACAGGTCATGTGTTTTTCACAGAATGTCATATGTCTTTACATATTAACACGCAGAGGTTCAAAAAGAGCTCAACGTTAAGGTCACCAAAGCACGATCAGCATTATACTGACGAAGACACGAGGACAGTAGTGGGTCATTCACATCCTCAGAAGACACATCCTCCACCGTGTTTTGTCTGAGCTCTCTTTAAAGGCTCTATCTGCATGCTCACCATCTTTAGATTCATCTAGGGGTCCAAAACACCACCGCTTGCACATGTTGCATGCAATTGCACATTTCCACCAGAGAGGTCTCCAAATCCCCAAAACTTACCTGGTGCAGCTTACCTTAGGGCAGTGTTTCTCTACCCTCGTCCTGGAGGCAGCCTGCTCTGCTTTCCCTGCTCCCAACACACTTGATTCAACTTATCAGCTCATTGACAAGCCCTTTCAGAGCAGGGCGTTTGTTAAAGCAGGAATTGTTCTTTTGGAGCATCTGCGTGTTAGGTTAATATGTAAGGACATGTGACATTCTGGGGAAAACTTCCATGAACTCTTACCTGACACCTGATTATTTCAGGCTATACAGGTCAACTCACAGCAGGGCAAACACACCATATCGTAGCATGGTCCTGACTCAGTAACGCAAACCAGTAATGTACAACTTCTCAGTATTTGTGCATGATTGTTAAAATAATGTGTTTCTGGATTGTGCACCCACATACCTGTCGCACAGTCAGACTGCTGGTTACACATTAGGTAAGAAACTTCTTAAACACAAGTTTTCATGAATTTATTTTAAAGGAGCAGTATGTAAAATGTCCAGTCCAACACATGAACTAGAAGTTTCAACAGATCGTGAGGGAAACAGTTAAGACCATATCTTAAAGACATATATCTTTCATGTAGCAGAGATTGTGTACAGATTTAGCATGCTAACCAGCTAGCCCTGGCCCATACTGTCTCTTAATACCACTTTGCACCTCAAGAGCCACTTTAGCACTAAGTCTGACATTAATCCAACATGGGAGGATGAAGAAGTAGCACTGCTCTATCGGCATACTCTAATCACTTGTCACAGTACAGAAAGCCCCATCAGACCCATCTTCCCACTAATCGTCCTCTCACGTGCCCTGTCTTCCCCCTCAACACCGTCTGCATGTGCACATAGCCCTTATCCACCAATGTGGAGTGGGTTCTCTTCTGGTTCACGCACTGAATTTAGAACTATTTGCTGCATTTTCACCAAAATAAATAATCTCAGAACCACTCAAGTTTCTTTCTCAGTTTGTCTTTTGATTATTCGCTCACATTGCAGCTCTAGAGTTTGTTGTGAACCACTGTACCAGCCTTGCCTCAGCAGCCTGCCAGCCACTGCAGAAGCACAGGCAAAGCCTGCCATCCTTGATTGAGACCCGGCTCTTGTGAGCTGCTGGGCCTTGCCAACTGCAGGGGGAGTCTATCAGGTCAACCAGCCACCAAACCAGCTGAGTCTACAGTGCACATCCCCCAGACCTGAGGCGTTTTTGGGCTTCACTGCTCCGACCCAGGGGCCCTCCAGCAAACAGTCCAAGGTTCTCCCCTGAACTTCCTGTGACAGTAAATCACTCTCACTACGGTCTATGATTCAGTCTCAGTGCTGCGTTTATATCAGTTCCTATATCAGCATTTGCATGTACTCATCCTCCATCAAATATGTAGAGGCAAATTCAGTAGCTTCATCAGGTGAATGTAATGTTTCTGGTTTTCCTATTCTACTTATATTAATAAAACCCATCATTTAATGTCATATTGACCTTGTTATTAATATCTCGTCAATAAATAACCCATATTGATGTTAATCTTGATGTGTGGATCAATATTATGACAAGCTGCGCAGATCCCTTGACCTCATGAAACCCTCTACCCCTATCTGAAATTAAATAAGACTGTGGTCATTGTCTGTGCTTAAACGGAGCTCCCACGTCTGATCTGACATCTGATATAAATCTATTTTGATATTTTATATTTAATTTATACAGGTATTTATATCTAAATATGCTGCAAAATAAAACAGCAGTTCACACTGGTGATGCTCTTTGTGAATAAAGGGATGAGGTTTGATGCTGAATTCACAATGATTCTTCTAGACTAGTTATATAATAGAAGTTAATGGTAACATTGAGGAGGAGGGACTGTGAATCTTACACATTCTCCTCTAACACAATCTGTATGTTTTATAGAACACGTTTTACCCACTTTCTTGTTTTTCATTGTTGTCCCTGAGATCTACAGGGGTTGGACAATGAAACTGAAACACCTGGTTTTAGACCACAATCATTTATTAGTATGGTGTAGGGCCTCCTTTTGCGGCCAATACAGCGTCAGTTGGTCTTGGGAATGACATATACTGCGTCCTGCACAGTGGTCAGAGGGATTTTAAGCCATTCTTCTTGCAGGATAGTGGCCAGGTCACTACGTGATGCTGGTGGAGGTTCGTCCTTCTTGGTGGTATGCTGACATTACCCTGGATACCGTGGCTCTTGATACATCACAAAGACTTGCTGTCTTGGTCACAGATGCGCCAGCAAGAGGTGCACCAACAGTTTGTCCTCTTTTGAACTCTGGTATGTCCCATAATGTTGTGTGCATTGCAGTATTTTGAGCAGAACTGTGCTCTTACCTGCTAACTGAACCTTCACACTCTGCTCTTACTGGTGCAATGTGCAGTTAATGAAGATTGGCCACCAGGCTGGTCCAATTTAGCCATGAGACCTCCCACACTAAAATGACAGGTGTTTCAGTTTCATTGTCCAACCCCTGTACTTTGATGATTATGCGGTTTAATGTGCCAAAAGCTGAGACAATTTTCACAACTGAGTCAAATTATTATGACCACCAGCTTATATCTAGAGTAACTGCTGTGTGCAGCACAGACAGCAGCTAGAAAGGCTGGAGATGACTCGGTAAGGTCCTGGTAGGTTGTCACAGCTATCTGGAGCCATGCTGACTGCATTGCATCCCACAGCTGCTGGAGGGTGGGTGAGCGAGGATTCGTACAGCAAACACGACAATCAAGGGGGTCCCACAGATGCTCTATTGGGTTCAAGTCTGGGGAATCGGGGGCCAGGGTAGTATTTTGAACCTTTAGTAATGCTTCTATACTACAACAACCTCTTATTGAAAAGATGGTTTTCATTATATGGGCCTTTTAATGACCATGGATCTTGAAAGTGATTTGGTTTTCTGTGATATTTGTACATTTGAGGTATGCCAAGTTTTAAATCCAGTGATTTTGGACCACTTCTATTGATAGATCCTCAGGCAGAGATGGAAGGTTCAAATAACAGTAATAAATAAATGAATAAATACATTTAAAAAACTGGTAACTATGTTTGTGGCATTACTGATGGGGTAAAGTAATCTCATGTTGATCTCTCATCAGTGATGGAATGAGGCCTGAGGCTTCTGCTCAGCTGCTGTCATTATCCTGCAATTACACACTGACTTCCACTAGGCCAAACTGACCAAACGACCTCACTTCTGCTAAATGAATTCAATTAAATCAATTAGCTGCCTGAGCAGAGCTACAAATAACTCAGCCATGCCACAGACCCAACAGAGACAACAGAGCTGTCATACACGGCTGTCCAATGCATTCAGTCTATTCTATTAACTTCCCTCATAGAATCAGACAAGAGCTGAGTTTTGGCTTGTGCTAACTGCACTGCAGGTCAATACTGTAGTCTGACCTGCCAAATGAATGGAGCTCCAGCGCTATTGAGTGGAGCACTCTCCGCAGACTTTGGGTTTATTCAGGTTGGCAGGCTTTAGCACACACAGAGGAACAGACAGTGACACAAGCACAGACACATGAAACAGCAGATCCATTCTGCTCCGTCTCCAGCAGTCTTCAGGCTGTAAAGTAGGACAAGCAGTGACGTTGGTGTTACTCTCTCGAGGTTGCTGATTACTGTGCACTAGCACAGGAAACAAGAACTGAAACGGGAAAATCTGAAGGAGTCACAATCAGCGAGTAAGAGAGAAGCGATGAGACGCAGACAGAAAGAGAAAAGAAATGGAGAGAGAGAGAACGGTGTGGACAGCGGGGATGATTTATAGTGGCTTTGCTGGGCCATGGAGTCCATCCATACGCCATGTTAATTTATTGGATGTGAAGTCATATCAAACAGACTACTGTTGAAGCCCCTGGCTTGTGTGCGCAGGCAGACCTATAAAACCTATAGAACCATATTTAATCAGTTACATCCAGTAAAGTCAGAATTGGATTTTTACATTCCTGGATTTTCCAAATGATAATATTTCCATGCAGGCCCAGATTCAGAACCAAATCAATGTAAGGAAACATAGCTAACACTTATTTCATGATTGCATGCCTCACAACACACATTCCATGCATTTACTGCACTACCCCAAGTTTTAACTGCTAATCTTTAAGGATTTCCACAAGCAAGGAGAATCAGAGGGCTTATTTAAGTGGAAGCTGTCTGGTGCGTATATAGTAGTTAGAAAATCAGTGCATATTCATGATGATAATCTCCCCCAGGAGAAAAAAAGATACGCTGAAGTACATTTAATTTAAGTATATTTAATATACTATACTTATTATACTTCCTTTTGTTCATGATTAATGTACCTTGGAACGTGACCTATTAAAAAAAAACTGTATGTAGTAGGAATAATATAAATCATATATATTTTAATACTATTGTAATACTATTTTGAGACATCATTAAGATTCACTTAGATATTTTTAAATATATATTTAGAACATATTAAAGTGCATGTCTAGTACATTAAAATATACTTCATTTAGAAGTGTTAGTATACTTATATACTTAGTACAGTTATATACTACCGTGGTAAAGGGTAATTATTACTTTTGAAGCACACGTAGCATTGCTGCACAAAGTAACAGTAATGCTAACCAATGAACACTACATAGCAGTAAAGCTAACCAATTAACATTCAGTAGCTGTAATTCTAACCAATAAACATTACGTAGTCATAATTCTTACCAATGAACATTATGTAGCTGTAATGCTAACCAACCAGCACTAAATACAGTAAACAGTAATGCCAACCAATGACCACTACGTAGCAGTAATGCTAAGCAATAAGCCCTTAGTAGCAGTAATGCTAACCAACCAGCACTAAGTAGCAGTAATGCTAACCAGTAAACATTACGTAGTCATCATTCTTACCAATGAACATTATGTAGCTGTAATGCTAACCAACCAGCACTAGATAACAGTAATGCTAACCAATGATCACTACGTTGCAGTAATGCTAACCAATTAACATTCAGTAGCTGTAATTCTAACCAATAAACATTACGTAGTCATAATTCTTACCAATGAACATTATGTAGCTGTAATGCTAACCAACCAGCACTAAATACAGTAAACAGTAATGCCAACCAATGACCACTACGTAGCAGTAATGCTAAGCAATAAGCCCTTAGTAGCAGTAATGATAACCAACCAGCACTAAGTAGCAGTAATGCTAACCAGTAAACATTACGTAGTCATCATTCTTACCAATGAACATTATGTAGCTGTAATGCTAACCAACCAGCACTAGATAACAGTAATGCTAACCAATGATCACTACGTAGCAGTAATGCTAATCAATGATTACTACATAGCAGTAATTCTCACCAATGAACGCTAAGTAGCAGTAAGGTTAGTGCCCTACTGTCCAAAATCTGTTAGCTGTAAAAACCAAAAGGAATAAAGAAAGAAATATACAGGTGACTTTACATAGCTTTAGTGGTTTGCATCACACACTACACTTCCTACATTTATAAAGGCTATATGAACTAATTTTAATGTTTTTAATTCTTTAGCTACATCGGTGTTCTCTTCTGCTGTGATTATATATTTTTGTGATACAGATTACTTAATGTATTAACACCCACACTATCCCCTAAAAGTGTCTCCAGCTTCAGCTATACACTAATTAGGGCCCTACTACCACTGTGGCTACTTTTCCCCCCATGTGATTAACCAGATATCTGTTCATGACCATTATGGATAGTTGAACATGAAAAAGCACATAGGCTACTGTACGTAGTTGTAAACATGCTAACTAACATTCTACAGTGTAGCAACAGCCACTTGGGGCCAGCTGTTTGGCTAATTGATTAACTGAATGGGTGCTGGCTGAATCATTTATCAAGTTTGACTACCATGTGTGGTTAGTGGTAGAGCACCATTGCAAAAAATAAATAAATAAACAAAGCAACACAAGTACCTTTAAAATACTAACTTAACAGGACAGTTATTATCTGTAATATTCCATTATGATATATTAAACATAATTTTATATTTATACCATATATTTACATTAAAACATTAATTTCCAAACCATTGTCAATATTATTTTGCTGTTTCATTATTTTATACAATGACAGAATAGCTTTAATTGTACATGTAAAAAGGTATCATGTTGCTGAGATATGTACTGAAGTTAGCATGCTAACCAGCTAGCAAGGTCCTATTCTCACTGTAATACCAGATACCAGCACCTTGAGAGGTGACAGTGAGTCACTGTAGCTGAATCAGTCCAACATAAGAGGATGGCAAAGTAGCATTGCTGCTGTGATGGCGTGTTTCATAATGTCTTGCCAATCAAGGTAGTCCTATTCCTGGTTATTTTTTTTAGATTTTACGGTATTTAGCTGACGCTCTTATCCAGAGCGACTTACTTACTAAGGTTAATCATATTACAGGTAGGCCAATGTAGTGTTAGGAGCACAGCATAGTCAGCCCGGGATTCGAACCCCAGTCTCCCACATGTGGTGGTGGCTACTTGGCGTTATCCGCTGAGCTACACCATTTAAGGACAGGTAGCCAATGAAAGGAAGAGCAAATGCAGCAATGGTTTAACTCTTGGTGAGCAGTCATTGTAACAGCCGCTGCCGTCCTATCTCAGCACAGCTTCACTGTAACACTTTTCTATAAATCAGGTAAATATTATTTCTACCTGATCACCATCTCTGCCTGTAGTACCCAAAATACGTTCCCTAACAGCGAGAAAATAACAGTTAAATCCTTCATGAAAAAGTAAATGCGGTGTATTTTTAGAACAGTGGTCCTGCTAACAAATGCAGGAGATTTGTGATGTGATCAGACAATATTAATTAACAGAGACACGGGATGTATTAAATTAATTACCCATTAATCTTCAGCGAGAGATTTATTCTGTTCCGTGATCTCACACTGGAGCTGAGATTTTAAACTGGGCTACTTTCCGACCCTGCCGGTTTGGTGGTTTCTCTCCTTTTAGACTTTATTTTTAACTTTTCTTTGGTCTTTCTTTACAGCTAATTAGTGAGAACTTCTCAAGGCTGGTTCTAAAAACAGAGCTGCTAAAATCAGTTCGCCATAGATTATGTAAGAAGGAAACTGGAAGAAATGTGGGTCTCATCATGAGCGATTAACTGATGAACCACCAGCTTAAGTTGAGGCTTCGCAGGGTACATTGTGTGTGGCCGTGTCATCATTACACAATGGAGCTATTCATGTCTTCGTATCACGTCCCTGACATGAACTCGACAATCTGCTCGTGCACCAAACGGTTAATCACCACCATCATAGTAAGAAATATATATTTCCATAAAGTCAATTAAAAGCATGAAGCCAATTATACTAATGAACTCCTTCCTCTTTAGTACGATGCACGTCCATTCATCCGCCTCTTATCATTTCTCTCACAGGGAGGGAAGTAATGCTCCTGATTTATGCCCAGCGCAGCATACTGTATTATGCTAAGTGTTCTGGCTCCTTCTCAGAAGCTGCTCTTCATTAATGAACAAAACCCTGCAGCTCATACTCCTCCACCAGCACCAGCATCTAACCATCTCACCACACTCTTACAGCGATCACACAGTACAGCTCAAATGTTTACTTGAAGGGCCTGTATGATGGAATTTGCCTTGCGTTTTACTACACAAGTCTAAAGTAAAATGCAAACATTGGTAAAGGAGCGATTTGGAGGATGACACTGCCTGTCAAATTTGTTCTCTAAGTAAGGGGTAACGCATCACCAGATTAGTGCAATCCCTCCCTCAGTTCCTACCTCGAAGAAATATCGGCAAACATACCTATCAGGAATCACTGGGGTGTCCAATTCACACTGCTAGCCTAACAACTCCAAACATACTCCAACTAGGGGGCAACATCTCAGCAGAATGTTGTGGTGTCTACTCCTATAATATGAAACAAGGAAAAGCTCAGTCCCTCCTCCTCCTTTCTCCGTACCAGTCTAGAAGGAACATTATAGGTCCAGCATTTAGCTCAATTCTTTGTTTGCTGTGTTGGCCATCTGCCCTTAAATGATCAGCACCTTCAACATGATTGAGAAGAGATTAGAATATGCCACTATGGGCACTGCTACTTCCCCATCCTCTTATGTTGGGCTGATTCAGCTGGGCTAGCTAGTTAAGAAAAAAAGAAGAGCACCCTAAAGTAAATACCTCAACATCACTGAATGCGTGTGTGGGATTACTTGGATGTTGAGAACAGAACAAAAGCAAACCCACTTCTAAGACCGAACTTTGGAGGTGGGGAAAAACCAGCCTGCCGGTTTCTTTCAAATAACTGATAGCGAGTCTCCTAAACAGAATGGAAGCTGTGATAAAGGGTGGACACACTCAGTACTGGGGGGAGAAGAAAGTTAAACAGTGTTGGAGGCTGTTGTTGAGGTCTCTGAGCACATACAGGCAAACCCAGAATAACACGTATTTAATAAAGCATTCCACTCGAGGTCATGTGCAGTTTCATCATAGGGAGGGGAGATCTTATTAACACAGAGCAAAGCTGAGCAAAACCCCTTGATACCCCCCCATGATAAAATTGCAGTATCACACAGCATTGAGTGGCTTATTGCTTTTATAAACCAGCGGCCAAAATAAAATAATGATAAACTACACAATTCTATACAAACTATTTGGTTAATATTAATAACAGACAAAAAGCATATTCAGCCAAGGAAACCAGGAACTGTTCATTAAGGAAAATAAAAAAACTTGGTCAGTCATCACCACAAATGGCCATTTCAGAACTGTTAAAAAAAAAATAATAATAATAATAATAGTATGATAGGGCTATTGGACAGGAAGATAAAGGTTACCAGGAACAGTAAATGTAGAAGATAAGTTTAGACTGATATGGGGAATATTTATTGAGCTACACATACAGAAGTAGAGTCTCTTAGCATGGCGCTGTTACAGGGGTTGGACAATTAAACTGAAACACCTGGTTTTAGACCACAGTCATTTATTAGTATGGTGTAGGGCCTCCTTTTGCTCCTAATGTTGTGTGCATTGCAGTATTTTGAGCAGAACTGTGCTCTTACCTGCTAACTGAACCTTCACACTCTGCTCTTACTGGTGCAATGTGCAATTAATGAAGATTGGCCACCAGGCTGGTCCAATTTAGCCATGAGACCTCCCACACTAAAATGACAGGTGTTTCATTGTCCAAACCCTGTATATGTTTAATGAATTTCCATTTAATTGTAAATAAAATAAATCAAGTGTAGTCTTTGATTTACTATAAATAGATCATTGTAGAATATTTTATATTTTAAACATCACACAATAAATAAAGCTTAAAACAAACATTCTGCTTCTAGTTTATACTATTTTAATTTACATCCAATGTGTTATTACTGATTTAAACCACAGCAATTATTGAAGAGACAAATGATCCCGAGCTTTTGAACACTAGTATATATGCTCCATACAACAGCCATATGGCAGGCAGTGTCAAAAAAGCCTGTTATCAAGTATTCAACATTCCATTTCTTCAAAAATGTTTCCCTCCCGTTCTTCTGTTTGCATTATTCATTATAAACTAGTCAATAATTATCGAGCAGGCTCTCAGCAGAAAATCACACCAATCTGCATTATTTAGATGAGGAAGGAAAGTTAACAGTGCTTTTGCAACATTAAATGTGCTCTTGCAAGCCACTGTAAATTGATTGTTAACCTGAGATCAGCAAAAACATTAAAAAAGGGAAATTAATCTAAACATCTCCCCCTAGGGGTGAAAAACACAAAGTGCAGTCTGATATTCACCTGCAGAGGACGCCCCCTTGTATCTATACACTTATTAGCTCCACTTACCATATAGGAGCACCATGTAGCTCCACAGTTACAGACTGTTGTTCAGGACCCCCACAGAGCAGGTATTATGCGGGTGGTGGATCATTCTCAGCACTGCAGTGACACTGAGGTGGTGTGAGTGGATCAGACACAGCAGTGCTGCTTTAGTGTCACTGTCCATATTATTAGACACTCCTACCTTGTTAGTCCACCTTCCAGATGAAAAGTGGGATAGATTTGGTTGGGGGGACAATTCTCAATCCAGTAGTGACACTGAGGTGTTTGAAAATAGTCCAGCAACCAAAACTATCCAGCCATCAACGTCCTGTGAGTAGTGACGAAGGACTAGAGGATGACCAACACAAACTCAGCAGATGAGCTATCGCCTCTGACTGTACACCTACAAGGTGGACCAGCAAGGTCAGAGTGTCTAACACAGCGGACATAGTGTTCACACCACCATGTCCATGTCACTGCAGTGCTGAGAATGATCCACCAACCACATAATTCCTGCTCTGTGGTGGTCCTGTGGGGGTCCTGACCACTGAAGAGCAGGGTAATAGGGCTAAAAGAGTATACAGAGAATCAGATGGGCTACAGTCTGTAATTGCAGAACTACAAAGTGGACCTATATGGTAAGTGGAGCTGATAAAGTGGACAATGATTGTAGGATTACCTGATAAAGTGCTTGGTCAGTGTATATTGTGTATTATTTTATTTTCAGTAGATCTTTAAATGTTTTAATGTACAAAAATCAAACATTTGCAGTTCAGTGTACTGTACGTGTTATATGCTAGTATTCAGGACAGTCAGAATTTTCTAGTTTAATATAAATGCAAATCCTGTGTGGCAAACAGCCTAACAAGAACTGATCGGTCTCATATTTCAGTCCCAGCAGGGAAGGAAGTTCTGCTGCTTTAAACATTAAAATAACTCAATATTTCATCATTTGCAGCATGCACTGCCGTATGGCTAGCAGTTCCCTGATTAAACTTAGAAGAAAGGGAGTCACAGCAGGCGCAAACCCAGAGAGAACAGAAGACGGGGTTCACAACACAGTCGAGGGTTAAAGTTTCCACCAAAAGAAAATCTAATAATTCAGTTATTAAAAAGTGTATTGATATAAAGCAGTTCCCACTAGCGGGACTTTAAAGAGTCAGATCTGTGGTAAAAACAACCAAAGTGGTTTAAACTTGTAATAACTGCTTCACAGAACGTTACTGCAGAAAACGGTTATGAATGTGTGCTCCCATATCTGAACTACAGCTTTACAGTCAATTCAAGATCAGGTTCCAGCCTCAAATGTTTAAAGGTCCATCAACTACAACCTCCCTAAACTGCTGTAAGCTAAATAGATGGATATATGTAAATAAGTCACATTAGCAATGCATGTGAAGCTTAGTTTCCATATATGGACTAAGAAACGAATGGTAAATTTTGGAAGTTCACTGTTAACTTATAAAAATACACGAAATTCAGTTTTCCATGATATGGGAACCTAAAATTCTGTTCAGAGGCACGGTTTATGCAGGCATGGTGAGGCAACAGTTAGAAATCTAAACGTAGGACACTCACCTGCAACTTCATAAAGTACATCACTTTGTTTCTACACTCATTGTCCATTTTATCAGCTGCACTTAGGAGCACTTAGTAGTTCTACAAGCTGAAGTCCACCTGATTCTCTGTATACTTTCCTACCCTGTTCATTAACGTACCACCACCGAGTAGGTTTTGTGTGCGTGATGGTCCATTCCCAGCACTGCAGGGACACTAATGTGGTGTTTATGTGTGTTGTGCTGCTGGAGTACCTAAACACCTTAGTGTCACTGGGCAAATGTGCTTCGGTTATCCATCCCTAGGAGAAAGAGAATACACCTATGATGTGCCACAAAAGGTTCAAGTGACTGGAAAGGGATCAAGTAGCCAAATGATGTCCAAGAATCACAGTTGAGGAACAATTAAGGGGAGAGTCAGAATGTCTGACAATCAGACACCACCTTAATGAGCACACATAGGGCTTCCAGAAGCAAGCATCTGCTGTCAAGGGCCTACATTTTTGGCCATTACAGTTGGCTAGTTGTTACTGGAACAAACAGCGGAACTGGTTCTGTGGGCAGATTAGGCCAAAACAGAGTAAGGTTATTTTTTAAATTAACACCAGAGGTGGTTTTAGTCCTAGTGCTCCATTCCCACCATGATGGTGTAGGCCTGTTTTTCTTCCAATGACCCTGGACAACCTGTGCAGATCACAGACTCCATTAAGTACCAGCAGACATTAAATCAAACCTGGACTGGCTCAGCTAGGAAGCTTAAACTGGGCCATGCTTGGATCTTTCAGCAAGACATTAATCCAAACCAGACCTCAAAATGAACACAAAAGAAATGGTCCAGTGTCCACAGAATTAAGGTTTTGCCATAGCCATAGAGAATGCCACAGAGATTGGGTATAGAGGAATGGTCTGAGTAAATAAAGGCTCTTGCTGTACATGACTGACCCAACAGCTACGACTGCAGATATTCTGTGAGCAGTGATGCCATTCATGAGTCATCGTCTTAGTGCCAGCACCACTGGCAGACAACAGCACAAGGCAGGACTACATGGACAAGACCTTTAGAATGACTGCCCTTAACACCACACCAACGTCCCCAAAGACTGCAATGAAGGAGTGAATGGCAGTGAGTCATCAGTAATGAGCCCTGATTTTGTCTTGGAGGAGACAATCAACCAGAAGGAGTGGTGTTACTCTACCTCCACCCCAGCACAAAATCTGCAGGCACTGTGTAAGGATATTTACGCTGCATGGGATGCATAATCACAGGATACTTTTAGGAACCTCTACAAATATATGCCAACATGTCTGGCATGTTGCAATAGCAAAAATGGTGGACACTACTTCTGTATGTGTAGCTCAATAAATATTAACCATATCAGTTTACATGTACCATTTATTGTTCCTGGTAACCTTCATCTTCCTTCCTAACAGCCTTCGACACCTCCTTCTGGGTGAAATTATTGATGAGTGCAATTAAATTATGCAAATGATTATCAAAAAGGGAACCAATATTTGTGAACAGCGCTGTAAAAAGCATATGTAGGTTTACTGGTGACATTAGACAGTAAATACAGTTTGGCTTTACTTGTGTTGCAGAGTTTGCACGCCCTGATTCATATGACCACCACTGCAAAAAAAAACCCAAAAAACTACTTCACATTAAAATCCGACTTTATGTCTCCTTTACCACTGAATACTGCAGATAATACAGAAATATAGCGACTGGACTCCTCTTTAACAGTGACTGGGGTTAAACCAATCGAACTTCCCAACCCATGAATCCAAACTCATAGTGGTGTGCCTTAGAAGACAGTTCTACCCCGGGAGCTGCTCAAATTTGATAATGTGGAGCTGTGGGTCACTGTCTGGCTTTGTGGAGCCCTGCTGTCTGCTTTGTGCTTCGGGGGGGGGCAGAGGGATTGGTGTGTGTGTGGTCAGGCTGTTGATTAATTGTGCCAAGACAGCGCCAATGACAAGCAGATCTTTACTGCGACACCCAGACAGCATGAGACGCCTGACCACTTCAGGTCATTACATAAAACACACTCTAGTGCAATGACGAGCTAGCCAAGGAAAGAATACACTGGCATTAATAAAAAAGAAACAAGTGCTCACATGCACATATCGAACACGGATGTGTAGCGGGCTAACCCTGCCTGTTCACTTATTCTAAACAGGAATACACAGTTTATAACACCACACATATAAACTGGTCATAACAGCCCATGTCATAAGCTCATTTTGCAGCAGCATTTCACTGGAGGGAAGGCTACATGGCACCTATTTAAGTTCATATTGTATAAATAAGATAATTCTGTAGTTATTGTAAGTCATGAGCCTTTAGAAAGCATATACATGTGTCATGTGGCCTTATGAACCCTCCCTCCAGTGAAGTACTACCATTAAGTTATGCACTCTAGCTCACTATGATGAAACCAAATAGTAACATTAGCAGCAATGGTCATATGATTAACTCATAACTGGACAAAATCTGTCTGTTGTGCTTATGGCACGCTTATGTAACAGGGTACAAGCTAAGGGCTACCTAGTTGTCCAGTAAACAAAATCAAATTGAGATTCAAATAAGCTGCTTCCCAGGATCCACAAACTCTTAGTGCCCCTAGACAATCTATAGTGGTCAGATGTTTCAACACCACACATATCCCAAGCTAACCTTGTGGAGCCATGTTAAACGTTTGTCGGAACATCACTGATCTTCCCAAAATCCCTACATAATTCGATATTATATTACGTAATCCTACATAATGCAGTCACTGATGGCAGCAACAGGAACTAAAAATCCACAGCAATCGTCTCAAACGGCAACCTCATCGATACAAACCTGTAGCCTTGTGTCTGAAACAAATTTTTCTGTGCAGCCCATTTATAAATTTATTATTGTGATTTGGAGAGAGGCACATTTAGGGCATGTTGAAGGCAAAATAGTACCCAAAGAGCACTTCAAAAATTACTAGTCTATATTGTTACCGTCGTCTACATTACTCATCACTCAGAGCACACATGCATGCTTGCTTTGGTTAGATGATGAAATGGCTATACTTGCATTGTAAACACCCATGTATCCATTCACCACCTTTGTAATGAAACCACAGTCAGCACATTCTGCTGAAATGTACCATTTCATTTGATGTCTTGACACCTGACTGAACTATGTAGAAACACAGAAAAATATTAATGGAATTCCCATTTAAATTGTGGCCTAATTTCACTTCATTTCACTGTGGAATGCCGTGCCGTCTTGTTGGAATATCTACAGGTGGTAAAGGGTTTCCTCAGGATAAAAATAATTGCTAAACATCAGGCATAGCTGCATGTAGGATGTTCTTTTCTGACGGCCAGTGCACATAAAATCAAAGTTTCACAGGAAAAAAAATATTAATCAATATACTGGTGTTCTTACATACTGTCTATCGGTAGGCTGGTGGTCATTAACCATGATTAATACTTGGAGCTCCGCTGTGTGTGCCTGACCCCTCTCTTCCATTGTCTCATCGGGTTCATCAGCGGAGTAGCAGTGACCCACAGGGGAAAGATGAAATCACACAGGTCAGCTTAACGAACACGTATGCATTTATACCAGCACCGATTCCACTGGTCACCATCATAAATGGCATAGCTACTGAAAGAGACTTTCAGCATGTGTCGCAATGGTGCTTCGTGTTCACCTGCAACGCGTGCATACTAGAAACCAAGTCTGATGCATCCCCACCAAGATATTTGTTGAAACAACTTTAGCAGACACAACAGACTCCGTTTTATGCATTTATTTATGTAGCAATTTATTCTCTGATTAGCTGCTGAGGGGCTGGTTCAGCAGTCTGATAACCACATGTCGGAAGGCCTGTGGTTCTGCTCAGTCCTCCACCTCCTCTAATTTCTGTGTGATCCTTCCCAAAAATACCACAAAATTTGCCTAAAAATGTCACCCTTTGAAAAGCCCCTGCATGTTTGCAAGTTCATCAAAACTCTAAGCTCTCACTCAACGTCCCCCAGCCCTCCCCGGGTCCCCATTTTCAAAGCTAGTGAGGTCACACATCAGCAACAGAGGACAATCAATCAACGTATTTTCCCCCAAAGGTTTTATAACCATCCTGTTCACGCACACAAACAACCTTCTCCTTATTTTAACAGCCAGAGAAGAACAAAAAAGGATTAAACATAATAAACTCCCAAAACTCCTTCTGTACAGAGAAAACAAACTAAATGGAGAAAATGTCTTATATTAGTCCGCACAAATCCTCCATATTGTCTCTCGGGTCTGCATTTTAATTGGGATGGGAGACACACAAATATACCAAATACAGTTCTGTGTGTCAATGAGAGGCTTTGTGTGTAGTAGGCAAATGTCAATACGTCTGTCTTACATCTGTCACTCGGTTGTCCATCTCTGTCTGTCTTTAAATGGATTAGAAACAAGTAGGTCTTGGCCATGTCTACGATAGTGTGAATATGCATGTTTGTGTCATAAGTTAACATTATGTAAGTCTAAATCAGTGTGTGTGTGTGCGCCTGTGTGTGTAACTGTGTGCAGGTGTGTGAGGGGGTGTTTAGGAAAGTCTCTAGGCCAGTCCGAAGCCCTCGGAGCATTCCTGAATGGCCAACAGCAGCATGTGTCTCAACTTCTCGTAGCTCTCGTAGGCTGGGAGATCCAGCTGGTTAAAGCTGTGAAGAGGAAGAGAAAGCAAGAGAGAGAGAGAGCGAAATAAAGAGCGAGAGAGAGACACAGAGAGAGCGAATGAGAGAGACAGAGAGAGACACAAAGATCAGCACTCTCAATGTTACAACATTCAATAACTTAGATTTAATGAATTCAATTCAAACTGTTTTCAGTTTCAAATCTGCAGTTTGAGATCATCTGCTAATCTCTGCTTCTTAAATTAAAAAAAAAAAAAAAATTATAACAATTAACCGAACATTAAAATTACATTTCTGTTCTATACATCTGTCTCTTGTATTCTCCATCTCGACTAACTTCAACAACTGGCGCACCAGATCATTTTTCTTTCAGGAAAAAAAAATTTCACTAGCAGGATAAAGATGTCAAAATGACTAATACTGTAATGGTAATATTATTAACAATTTTTTCTTTAGTTCTCCTGAAAGCAGTGACAAGCAGTAAGGTCATATTCATGATTTATTTGTTGCTTTTCTGTACTACAGACAAATTTCAGCAAGTACTTACCAAGTGTGTGCAGAGGGCAGACGGTCAGTGGAGCGGTCGTCACGATGGATTTGGAACTTCTGGATACCGTTCATGCCCTCCAGTGCAGCGAAGCCCTGCAGAGGCACTTTGGATGTGCCGGTCACAAACTGCAGGAACTTGGCCCGGTCAGCCTGGTCAAAGGAGCGCAGTGCACGCCAGAACCACTGGATCTGCACAAGTAAGGTCACTGATTAATATAAACATCACCTGCTAACAGGCATAAAAAAGCACACGGCTGCTGAGAATGACAATGTGAACAACTTTAAAACAAATACCTTAAACGAACTGGGAAACAGTGCATAATAATCAGTACAGACATGCATGTTTATACGCACAAGCTTATAATTCATTTCTTATTGCTTTAAAAATCTAACTGCTTGAAATGGGTATACACATACTTGGATGGAGCTGGACTGGTACTTGTGGTACTCTGTGTTGGCCTTGAGGTCGTCAATGTCGATGGTGGGCAGGCCAGATATCAGCAGCTCCAGCTCCTGCTCAGTGAAGATGGAAATTAGCCTCTTGGGGATGATCTCATAAAAGCCCTCAAGAAAGGCTGCCAGCTGTTTGCGAATCGCACCTGCAAAACACGATAAAAAGGGATACATTAAACAAAAAAGGCACTCTTAATTCCATGTTCCTCTAAAATAAATAAATAAATAAAATAATAATTATATCATACCATGTTAAATAGACTTTGTACCACGTATGCATATGTATGTAGGACAACTGCGAAGCTCACCTGTCATCTTCATCTGGCACACCAGATGCACATACTCTTTCTTGTTCTCTTCAGTCACCAGGATGTTGGCCCCATTGGGCTTCAGGTCCCTCACTTCACACACTCCAAACTCCTGGACCTGATATAAAGGGGCACAGAAAGGTTATTGTATAGGCTGTCGAATTATTAAAATATTGGTCATAAAGGTTACATACTTTACATTTTCAGACATTTAGCCACAGTAGGCCACTGCAGTGTTAGGAGTCTTGCCTAAGGACTCCTATTGGTGCAACTCAGCATTTCAATCATTTGAAATAGAATCAACTAATCACACACAAACAGCAAATCATAAGACAACAGTATTTGCCAAGAAGGGCATAGAAAGGCAAATATCACCTCAGTGCTGAATGTCAGCTCATAGCCCAGGGTGGACACATCATTCTCTAGCAAGTAGACCAATCCTTGGAAGAAGGGATAATCTTCGCTCTCCATGTCTGTGTACCTGAGAGAAACATCAGTAACACAAGGTTTTAGTCACAACACAATATGTGCAGTCAAATGTACAATATTGTAATAAAATACCGTCAAAGAGTGTGCTGTAAAAATCTTACTGTCTAAACATCTCGACTGCCGAATAGCTTAGACTGAGCTCTAATACATAAAAGTCAGCTTACCTAACACTCTTCCCTAGAATGTGTTTGTAGAAGCTACGTGTGAAGTAGCACTCCAGGAGTCTATTGTCATAGACAGCCTTGGCCACCACACGCCCCACAAATTTGAAGTAGCTGAGATGGTTTGGATTGCAGTGAGACGAGGGGTTGATGGTGTAGGTAACCCGGTCTCCTGGTGATGTGCGGAACAGTGCATACATGGGGTTAAACATCTCTCTGGAGATGATCATGTACCACTCCCTTAAAAGGCCACCAGCATCTTGTCCTTCTTCGCCTTCAAACACTATGTACCTGAGGAGCACAGGAAGAGACGGCATGAACAACAAGAATTTAAAATGTATGGAGGAAAGAAATGGCAGAGAGGTTTACACCTCAACCAGCCGCCTGTATGAAATTCCTTGGGTTAAAACAAAAATTTAAATTCAGAACACAGAGTGAAAAATCTAAATTACCAATAAAACAAACGTAAAGTCTTCACAGCTCTCAAAAAGTCTTCATATTTAGAAGGTTAAAAACAGGTCATTTAAATTTTTACTGTTTAAATATTTGTTGTAGCGGTTTGCATGTACAAAATCAACTCCTACATTTTATGTGAATCTTGGCTTGCAGCTATTTACTGAGCAGTGCATTTATGCACATGTATGTCACTCACAGTCTATTCTTCATATCCTCTGGGCTCTTGCGGTGCAATTCTCTGTATGAATCTTCAAAGACGTGGTCTCTCCTCACATGAACAGCCATATCCTCCTTCCTCAGACCCTCATCCAGGCGTTCCAGCTCCTGACGGAAATACCTGACAGGCAGAAATACAAATTAGTTCTTATCCCAGCAGACAGAAAAAAACTGAAGCCCACTGTGAACTCAAAGGCAGCAAAACTACGAAAAAGAATCTGAGTTTATGTGGATGTAAGAAAATGAAAAGTGCAGCAGGTAAAGCTCAAAACAAGAGCATGTGGGAATTAAACCCTACTTGCGCTTGACATCAAAGTCAAGAATGCGGATGTAGTCCACAAGCACAGCGAAGGGGCCGTCGGCCAGGTGAGTGGTGGACTGGCGCAGGATCTGGTTAAGCACTGTCCTATGAGTCTCTGTTTTAGAAGAAGCAAGATAAGACAGCAAACATTAGATATTTATATCATATTTAACAAAAAAGCTTGTGACAAGTCTTTTTTTTAGTGACTCAATAAAGTCAACAAGTCTTCTAGGGGAACGAATGAGAAAGGGGAACAACTGGCACGTGTATCAAACTTACCAGCAAAGCGCAGAAACTTCTGAGTGTCTGGTGGCAGGTTTGAGGAGATGTGCATGGAGGAAGGCTCTCGGGAAAAGAAAGGGTCCAGGGAGGAGGGTGTGGCAGGGGTGAGGGGCGCAGGAGATAGTGGAGGCGGCTCATCCTTGATGTGTGACAGCTGGCTCTCACGTGTGTCCCGCACTGGGGGCTTACTCTCTCGCTCGGTCGCATGCACCAGAAAGAAGGCCTCCACTGCAGGCTGAAGAACTTTAAAGGAAACATACCCATGTGAATGAAGTCCTATGTTAACCATTTCATCAGCATTATATCCATTGTAATCTGTAATTACCCAGAACAGCATGCTGGTCATGTGACTCCTCCAACTCTTTGAGACACTCCCCTAACATGTCCCAAAGTTCGTCCAATAAGAGCTGCTCACTCAGCAATGGCAACTCAGGCAGCCTCTCTTCTTGCTCCTGTTGACTGCTGCTCTCCTCACCTGAACATACAGATATTTCTTTACATTTCTTTTCTAAATATTTATTAGACAAATACTTATTGCTCATAACCACAACACTCATGTTGGCAGTTTCAGTGTATGAATTAACAAATCAAACTAACTAGGGTGATTTAGAGAGAACATTCTGAAAAACTGTTAATGAGGTTAGCTCCAAAATCTAGCACTGCAGTAACAGTGGAAGCTCACCTATAGGAGCCTGGTCCTGCTCGAGAGGAGAGGGTTGGTCCACGTCCATAGGAGAGTCGTCTCTCTGCGCTGCTGGAGGCTCCGCTGTAGAATGTCCTTCAGACTGAACCAGGAGAGTAACAGGACACAATGTGAGATTTCACACACATACCCACACAACTGCAAAAGGTCTGTGTGTAATGAGGAAGGTTTTTTTTTTTTTTTTAAATAAATGTGTTTTTTTTGTTCTTTTCCTTCAAATGACAGAACCTCCACAGTGTACAATACAGAAAGCACACCATGCATTACAAACAAGTGCAAGTATCGGAGAAGAGCTGGGAGGGAGCTAAAGCACTGAGCAAAACAGCCACATTCAAATTCATAAAACACTGAGCCATAACATGTACAGACTGTCAGTTTGAAATGCAGAACAATGCAGTGAATCTGCTGAAACCATGTGGAACAGAGTGTTGGTTGTGATACAAAATAAGCCTGTTCGTTTAGTTTGTGTACATGTATGTGCAGATAGCAAACGTGCAAAAGTGCCAAATCAGTATAGTGTAAATGTATGAAAGAACATTAGTCTTATTGGCTTACACCATGATAGAGACATAGCACGACAAACGTGAAAGTATTAAAGACAGTCTACAAAATGACTGGAAGTGAATGAAAATGTAAAAAGTATGCAAATCTTTAGGTCTATTTCTACAGGACATTCAGTCTGTAATACAGTAATCTGTGCAAGTGTGTTTTGGCAGTGGTCAGTAATGTAAGTAGCAGACTGCTGCTGTCAGTGAGGCCCATGCTAACCGTTGCAGAGCTGTCTGGGCCGGCAGGGGGGTTGTTGGCTGCAGCAGTGCTGGGGGCATGACCAGCTGCTGCAGATGATCCGGCAACGGCGGCGGCAGCGGCAGCAGCAGCGGCGGCGGCGGCGGCAGCAGAGGAGGAGGAGGATGAGGAGGGCGGGGGAGCCTGCTGAAGCCGGCGAGCACGTTGCCCCTCTCTCACCATCTGAATGATGGCATCTGCTTCTGCCTCTAGCTGGCGAACTGCAGCCTGGATACTGCTCGCAGAACCCAGACTGGTGGAGCCTACAGCAGCAGAACCGACACAGAACACAAAAGTTCACATCACTGTACATGAGATTAAGCACTTACAGGAATCCTGTAAGATGGTTCCAGATTTTCTTCTTCAGTGTGGCAACAGACAATACTAATATTGCTGCAAAGTTACAGACATCCATCATCCAAAACGGCAAGATTAAAAATGTACTCAATTTATGAATTAATAAACTTATGAGTATTAATAAAATTCTACAAACACTCATCCCCAATGTTTCACTCACTCAGTCTTCCAGTCTGCTTAGCCTTTTTGTTGGCACGGCGTGTGTCCTCCCTCAGCTGGATGATGACCTGCAACACTCGCAGGAAGAACTTCTGCGTGGAGGTCTTTGAGGTGAGTGAGCTCATGCAAGGCAGTTGGAGCTCTGGGCCACCCAGAGTACGCTTCTGAGCTGCCACGATCACCACACTCTCTGAGCTGTCAAACCTGAATGGGAAAGAAGACCACAGTCAGCAACTTAAGTAACTGATGCATTGTGAACACCACAGGAAATTTGTTTTTACTGAGGTAAAGTGCTTAAAAAAAGGTAGAACAACAATCAGCAGCCAAAGACTGCTCATGTTATATTATATAAAGTTTTATGGAGGGTTTTGTCCTCAAGTACATTAAAAAGGTCATAATGGTCACCAGCTTTGCTCACCTGCTAGTCATCTTGCCCTTAAGGCGAGCGGTAAGTGAGGGGTCTTCATGAGCAGCTTCCGGAGATTGAGCATCAGCCCGTGCTCTCCGCTGCTGCTCCAGGTTATACTCCCGCAACTCCGCCAATAAAGTGCCTACAGAGATAGAAAAATATATAAGTACAGGTTATGCAGAAAATGCCCCAAATAATAATAATAATAATAATAATAATAATAATAATAATAATACTACATGAAAACATGGAAATGTAGTAAAAATGTAGTAATATACTGACCAATTTGTTTGCAGAGCGTGTAGCCAAGGTGGCGGGCCCCACTGAGCAGCAGTCTGAGCACAGTGTCTCTGGTCTGACTGTCCCCTCTGGACAGTTGCAGAAGGATGTTGGCTGCGTCCTCCAAGCCCTCTTCGGAACACGAGTGAGATGTCAGCACCTGGTGGAGAAAATACACACACACACACAAATCAAGGGGAGTCCTTATTACACTGTAACTGCTGAGTGTTCTGGTAAACTACTCATAACAGCTCGGCATAGGCATGTGTAAAATGTTACACACCTCTACAGAGAGCTGCAGCTGTTTCTCTGTAAGTCCAGTGGAGGCCAGCTTGGTATCACTGTCTGTGCTGCTTACTGCTGTCTTCTGTTTGCCTGCATCAACAACATTCATTATGCATTAAGTTGGCTATGAAATCATGCTTCATAAAATGGACACCTACACCAAAAGGAAAACATTCAGCATTTCAACACAATACAGTGCTAAAGCCTCTGGAAACCTAAATCCATCTTTCTAATAAAAGGAAATCCTGTTCTTTATGGCCACAATATAAATTTACCAAGTATGTCTTAGGAATGTCTAAAGGTTAATAATCGTCTGCTGTATTTTACAATCCCAAAATACTATTAGAGGGCAACCATCCACCCTCCCTTCGAATTAGAACAATCTAGCAAGGTAAAGCTAACTTAACAAGTATCTTAGTAAGCTAGCCAGCTATACATCAAGCTATCTATCTCTGCTTTACTTTACTCTGCTCTCCTTCTTAGATCAAGAACAGAGGATGTGGCCACTATGGAACTAGGTTTTCACCATAATCTGCATTTTTTGACTAGTGTCTTAATTCTGCTGAAAAAAAAAAAAAAAAAAAAAAAAGAAACCTGGCCTCTGTCACCACCCGTGTGGGAGTTTTATTCAACTTCTCAATGACCTACTTCTCACTGGTTGGCTCGCACAAATAACTTGTGTTGCATTTCACTTTGTTGTTATTTTTTTCAGGGAAGGCACAAAACTAAGAGGGGGCTAAATAGACTCAAGATAGATTTTCGCCAAGTGCACAGTTATCAGTACGTATGTAGTATCTGTAGCTCATTTCCAAATGTTAAATCTTTAAGCTATAAATCCTCAGGGCAATTTAAAAATAAAGCCAGAAAGCAAAGCTTCTCTGTCTCAAGGCCATGTGCTCAAAGACTTGTGCATGAGTGGTTAAAGTGACATGATGAGCTGCAAATTAAATGCTTTTATATACATGATTGTGAAATCAACACCCTAAATGCTGTACTTTTGAATCATGATATAACCAAAATGTGTTTAATTTTGTGGTAAAATCTGTTGGCTTTACACACAAATCAGTGATGGAAAACTGCCATGCATGTTCATTGGAATATTAAGACTGTATTAAGACTGAGGAAGTGAATTGTGTAATCTGTTGAGGGCTGTTTTACGATATTTTGCTTCTGTTTGTGTCATTAAAATCTTGCTGGATGTTTAACATAACATAAATTCAGCATTATAGAAAACAATTCAATATTTTATGTGTTCCCAGGGGTTTTAAGTTTGACTCGGTATTAAATCATTTATAAAATGATTCAGCTCCTTACCAGCAATGGGGACAGTAGCTATAGTCGATGTGGTGGTGGGCGCAGCAGCAGCAGCAGCAGCTGGTTGAGACAACGCTGGAACTGTCCCAGCAGGTGTGCTCTGGGTACCTGCTGTACCTACTCCCCCGGTAGTGGCCTGGGCAGTAGGGGCTGCAGGGACAGCAGTTGGGGCCTGAGGCACGGGGTGTCCAGCTGCGACCTCTGTAGCCTTGTTGTCTGGCAGGGCGATGGAGATGAGAGAGAGTAGTCGCAGGAGTTTCTCTGTAAGCAGGGAGCTGCGACGGATCACTGGGTGCGACAGCATGTTCATCAGCTGGCCTAACGGTGAGGCCTCTAGGCTTAACTGGGCCCCCTCTGCCTCTCCGGATGCCCCAAGAGGCACAGTCTTCATGGAGGCCTTGCCTTTACGACTGACATTCATGTTGTCCAGCTTGACCAATAGGTCCCAGAAATCAGTGGAAATACCCAGAGATTGTGGGGTGCCTGAACAGGAGCTGAGGGAATTGTGGGTGGCGGAAGGGGTGCTGGGAGTGCCAGAAAGGTTGATCTGGCTGGCACTGCCTGTCCTGCAGCCTCCTCCAGCTGCAGAAGCAGAGCTGCTACACAGACGAGAGTCCAGCTCAGAAGAGGAGGATGACTGGGGGTCCTTACAGCGTTGTTGCGTGAAGTGGCTGGGGAACACCTGCAGAGGAGGAGGGAAAAATGTTAATTATAAAAGAGAGAAGGGGGGGGGGACCAAAAAAAACCCCAACCATAACGCATGCATACATCTTGTCACAAACCAATATTACAAATGATCGCAATCTAACCTTGGCCAGCTGAATGAGGGTATCTAGTACGTGTCGACAAACAACAGGGGCAGCTTGAGGGTGGATGTGCACGGTAGACCCTCCTCCTGAGCAGCCAACACCGCCAGCTCCTGACACTCCACCACTGAGGCTTGCCGAACCCACGGCTCCTCCCGTTGAGTGCCTGTCTGCATGTTTGCGGCCAGACACCCGCTGGATCTGGAAAATGTTGGTCCTGCAGCCCAGTGCCGCATCCATGGACACAGAGAGCCATGAAAGCTGACTGGAGCTGCGAGACTCCACTCTGTTAAGCAGCTCAAGGGACGAAGAAGAGGATGAGGAAGAAGCCAAGGAGGACTGGGAGGACGAGGAGGAGCTCTTGCTCCCACTTGATGACCCCGGGCCCTGTGCACGCTTGCCTCTAGCCTCATCAATCCGAGCCGTCTCTAGGCAGAGTTCGCTCTCGCTGCTGCGTTGGAGGATAGAGAGCAGGCTGCGGATCACCCAGCCACGCGTCTGAGAGTGGTAGCACAGGTTCCGCAGGACGCGGTGCAGTCTGCTGGTGTTTAGCTTAGGCTCGTCTACAAACAGCAGCACTAGGAGACAGGACAGTGCCTCATGGTCCAATAAAAGACGCCCTCTTAGTCGCAGGAGAGAGTCCACATTGGAGCTAGAAGGGCTACGCAAACACACAAAGAATCCAAAAAAAGACAAGTTACTTATCAAACAGCGATAAGCAGTTTCATTATTTTCCCACACCAAATTTATAAATAAATTAATGACATCTTTATTACTTAAGAACTAATTGCAATTGTACCAAACTTGGTTCTTATTTATCTGATTAAAACTGTGATTACACTTGCCACCAGCTAACCTTCATAAATGATCATTTGGTGTTGAAAATTTGCAACGATACAAATTTGTCGAATTTTCCACATTCTTGGACCTAAATCACACCACACACAGAAATCCACAACAACTCTTTCAGAACCACTCTGTTTAACCATCTTTCCTAAGAAACTGACCGGCTGTGGTTGGCACTGCCACCCATCTGGAAGGTTCCTCCTCTTTGCACAGCCAAGCGGGTGTACTGCACACCGCGGTTGCCCCCCAGTCGGCTAGTAAAGGCAGGAGAACGCAGAATTGCAGAGAGTGCAGAAGATGAACTATGCCCAAAGAGTCGTTCATGCATCAGCTGCCTCTGCCGGGCCTCCTGCTCCCTGCGCAGTGCTGCGGCTTCAGCAGCAATGTCTGGGGGCATTACGGCCAACACACTGTCTTCCATGTCTTCCAGCACAGATCGCCGAAGCTCAGATGGCAGGGTCTGGATGAAAGTGACAGGGTCCAGAGGTTGGTCTCCCTGAGGGGGCTGCTGGGATAGTTCTCGCCGCTGCTGCTCTGCACGCTGCTGCGCTAGTACCTGTACATACATAGGATACCCCGCTAAGTCACAAATACTTAATCCAACTTAGCTCTCAGTCAAGTTTCACAGCTCTAGTAAAAACATGCCAAGGGTACTCTAGAACCAGGGCTTGGTTACATGGCTGCAGAACAGATTCTTATACTTCAAGGTTATAAACACACAGGATTTCTCACCTCCTCCTGAATGGCTGGTGGTAGTGCAGCCAAAAATTCAGGGCTGACCTCAGTGACACCAGGCCCTCCTCCTAAAACAGGAGCTGCTGAGGAGGAGAGTGTGGAGGTTACGGAGGGACGCGAAGGGGGTCTGATTCCTAATTGGTTCTGCAGCACCTCACGACGGATGTCCTCAGGCAGAGCAGCCAGGAAAGAGGGATCTACACCTTCTGGCAAACTGATGCCTATAAGCAAACAAAGACAGATCAGAAAACATGGTGGTGGCTATTGTGGAGTCAATGCTCACAATTCATAACATAGCTGAAAGCATTGATATTGATACTCACCAGCAAGTGGGTCATCCTCCTCGTTGCTGGTGGATGGTAGTGGTTCCTCCTGGATGGCCTGAGATTGGCTGTCCGCACTGTCGCTACGAGGCATTGTCTCACCAGGGGAGGACACAGAGGTGGACCTAAGAGGGTCAAAAAGGTGTCAAACTCATCAGTATGACCCAGCAGTTTCAAAAACAACAATTTACACTGAACAGCAAATAAATCCATCATTGTTATCTACTAAAAACGTGCCTCAGAATGAACAGAATGTATATACAACCCAAATAATTTTGCTGGTACATTTGTAGAGGATTTATAATTAATTTTTCAAAAGGGTTTTACTTCAGAGACAAAACCACTGAAACAGGACTCTCACCCTGTATCTGCATCTGTCTGCCTGTCAGTGTCACCACTTCCTGACAGCTCTTGAGACATATGATTAGGCTGTGCTGAGTTGGGGACAGGCTCTTCCTGTGTAGCTGAGGCAGGGCTGCTGGTATCCATAGGTGACCCCTCTAGTTGGGACAAACCCACTGGCACAGGCTCAGAACTCTCGGCTATATCTGGGCTGAGAGAGGCTGCGAAAGAGGACCAGATTGCTTTCAGTAAAGAAAACACAGAAAAGGTACATACACACACACACACACACACACACACACACACACACACACACACCAAGAATACATGCAGTAGTTGCATGTAGAATGCAGTGGGATTTAAACCTGTATCCTTGTAAGGCGATGTGTCAATGTCCATTGTGAACTAACAAAAAGAATTTAGACCTTTAAGCCACTAACAATTAATTGGAAATCCATGAGATTTTGAACGTCTCCCACCTTGACCGCAAAGTAAAAGGTTGTCATAGTTTTCAGAAGTTAATCTACCTTCCCTGACTGCATCCAATGCTCCTCCTCCTCCTCCTCTCTCACCAATAGTGGGGGCAGGAGACATTTCCATCTGAGAGGCTTCTGCTTCACAATTCGACCTATCGGGTGCTGAGAGCTGAGGTACAGCCCCTGTCAACGTCCCAAGTGAATCAGCATGCGAGTCAGCCAGCAGCAGCTCTGCAATTGGCTGATGCACTTGCTGATTGATTGCCGTCTCTAGCGAGACGAGGGCCTGCTCGTGTGGGGCAGTTGGGGTGACCTCTCCTGAAGGGGGCGCTGTAAGGAAGCCCTCAGAAGTGCGGGGAGGGTCTAAACAGGAAGACACGCCACCCTGGACCTGCTCTCCTTCTGCTTATACAGACAAACAAACAAAAAAAAAAAACCTGTTTGAGTGGAACATACAAAGATTCAATTCAAGTGTGATGATAACTTTTATTTAACTCAATAAATATATTGAGTATATAGGTTGTGGCAGATGGGCCGCAATGTGGAAGGCAGTAAGTTGTATAGTTATCTCCTTCGAGGGCTGCACTATCCTGATCCCCAACAACAACACAACTTACTACCTCACCACAGCACAGCCAGAATTACCTACCAGTATGGGTTCTAACAGCCAGGTAAAAAATTTCAGGGGAATCAGGGGATAAACAAAATCACCAGCAGTAACGGTCAACTCTGAATATGAACATCAGGCAGTGTCAACAATTTAAAATTTAATATTCTTAAGATCTTACATTACTAGAAATCTGTTTAACACAAATAATAATAAAAAATGGAAATGCTCTCTCCAAGGGAAGTCATTCTGGTGTCATGCGTTTGCCGTAGGAAAGACAGTAGACTGTATAGTTATCTCCCAGATCTGGTGTGATCCTAAAACTATACAAACTACTACCTCAGCCCACAGCACGCAGCAAAAGACTATCCAGGCACGCAGGGTCCGTCATGCCATCATCTGATAGCTGCAGTAGGCTAAATCACTGGTGATTCAGGCGGTTCAACTAAAAACTGTGAGGTCAAAAAAAAAGAACTGAGGAGTAATATATATTAAAAAAAAAAGAAGAAGAAGAAAAAAAAGAAAAGACATACTTTAACAGGAAAGGCTACAGTTGGGAAACTTCATTTATGTAGATGAATAGAGAGAATAATTGCAGTACCTGCTGAGTTCTCTCCACCTCCATTGACTGTTCCTATTGCAGTGCCCTGTGGGAGAGAAAAAGAGAACAATGTAATTCAGCCAGCCTGGAGCCAAAAAGCTCATGACATGAAAGCACAGGGGTGTCTGGGACAGGGTGACATCCATGCACTGTCTACGATTAAATATTGATCTACTTTTAACATGGTTAATAATGCTCTGTCTGTCCCAATAAGAGTCAATTTTCCACCCTGCTCACGCTGCCTACTATTCTCCCCCTTATTATATATACCTGCAGTGTCTGCTCCCTGTTCTCTTCTCCAGCAGAGGTGCTCCTCTCATTCTGCTTCGCCTCTTCCTCCTCTGCAAGTTGCCTCCTCCTTTTCTCTCTGCGCTCCTCTAACTCCTCATCGCGCAGGCCCTCCAAGTGCTGCAAAATGGGTACCTTCACCACTAACACACAAAAAGGTTAAGTTAGGTAAGCAGTCTTTACTGCTTATGAGCAAGTCAGAGCATGCAAACTGCTTCACAAATCACACATTCTTTCTGTAGTGCAGCAAAAAAAAAAATAAAAAAAGAACAAAAATTGTATTTGAGGGTCTAGTTAGGAATCCTACCTGCAACGCAATCATGCATGCTCTCTGCATCCAATACTTTACACTCGTCAGTCCATCTAGTTAAGGCTGTAGGAATACTTGAAAGGGTGCCTGCAAAAAAAAAAATAATAAAATAAAAAAAAAAGATAAGGAAATAAGTGAGACACTTCAATTCTCTGCAAAAGCTGCAGCATTCTTCATATTCATCAGATCAGATAACCTCCTGCTCCGACTCACCAGCCTGACCTCCACTGCTGCTCTGCTCGTGGAAGAAGTCATCCAGCACTTCGTCATCAGAGCGGGCTATGATGTGCACGTCTTCGTTGCCAACCAGCAGTCGGGCACGGCCACGGGACTGCAAAGGCAGGGAGCTGGACAGCTGCAGGATGTCTGCTGCTGCACTGGGGCCCAGTAGTCTGAGAAGATGCAAGCAAAATTTTGTCAGAAAACAATAACCTAGCATGCCTACTGCAAGAGCTGATAAAAACAAATGTCTAAAATTCTTCTTCCTAGAAATCTTGTACATGAAAGTCAGTCCCCCCCCAATCAGTGGCCTTGCTAATAAATTTTTAGTGTGCTCAACAATTGCTGTAGGACTGCCGCACCTTTGCAGAATGAGCGGGGGGTTGGGCTGACGGTTGCCTGGGTAATGCACATGGATGGTGTGGCCAGTGTTTGCAGTGAGCTGGCGAAGAGTGCGCTGGCTGCGACCCATGCCCTGAGCCAGTCGACTGCTGGTGCCTGCTCCCCCAAGGGTGAGTGAACCATGGTCAGCGTGGCGTACCATCAGAGGGTGGGAACTAGGGATGTTTCCTGGAGAGGGAGGGATGTCAGCTGGAAGAACACAGAGGAAGCACATTATAAAAAAACTTTACGGGCACAACTGCTGATGGAACACACTTGCATAATGTGCAATTAATACCATAACTAAAACCATTAACAATGCCTTATGAATTGTTCTTACAACAAATGACTTACCAGAATTTGAGAACATATTGTCAAATTCTATAATGAGGTCATCATCCCTGTCAAATCTTTCAAATCGTATGTGTGGGGCAGCATTTATATCAGGGAAATCTTCATCCAGTTCCATCTCTGAGCCCTCATCATCATCATCCTCATCTCCCTCCTCGTCATCCTGAATACAAGCAAGAGAACAGAGATGTGGAGGAAGAGTGCATAAATAAAAGGTACAAAAAAAAAAATTCATACTAATTTACCATGTTGAAGTCTTGACTGTCTTACCTGATCTTCTTCCTCTTCTTCTTCCTCCTCTTCTTCCTCATCCTGGCTGTCTTCATCCTCATTACTGCCACTGGAATCTTCCTCTTGAGTGTGCTCCTCATCCTCTGGTTCCAAGATGTTCATAGAATCTAAGAAGAAATACAGATATGAGCAATCAAGTTCTGTCCACTAAATCCAGCCTGTAACTACAGTCCAAATATGACAAGCATGCATGTTCTTTAGAGAAGCCAAAGTGGATAATAGGTCGACAGTGTTCTTGAGAATTTATCCAACCTTCTCTGTTGGCCTGCAAAGTGGAGGCTTGACTCATGTTGGAAGGAGCTTCATCCATTAACACATCCTCTTGAGACTCGTCTTCTCCTGAACGTCCAACTGTAAAAATGTGCAAACATGTGGTCAAAGACAACGATGCATCTACACTCGTTAGTCAGATCTACCTTGTCTCTTCACTTGGAGCTTTAAATATATGGAGCTTACCGATGATGGTACTATTGACTGTTCCAGCATCTCTTTCTAGAAGTTCATCTATCAAATCCACCAACTCATTCTCCACCTACAAAAATCAACCCACAGGTCAAACAGCAGTAGACATCTCTGTTTAAAATGCAGAGTGAATACTTCATCTGCAGCTGCTGTAAGCTTTCTTCTGAGTCTGTATAAAGAAAACCCTGTTACCTGCATAGCCTGTGTGCTAAGCACCTCTGGCTGGCCAGCAATGACCACTGTGTCCCCTTCTGCCTCTCCATCCATCAGATCGCTATCTGTGCCCTGGCCTCGGTGACGATTCTCCACAGGCTCTGCCTCACCTGCCTCTCCTGACAAAGGCAACGCCAGTTGTTATACACGCCTCCGTCACCCAGAGCAGCCCAAGACACATACATTGCTTTCACGCTACATGGGAACTGTTATAATTTGTTGATCCCTAACAAGTACTCCAGATTTCTCAAAGTTAACCTAGTCATACAGTTTAAATATAAACCAGCAACAGAAGGGCTACCTTGGTCCTGTGTGTTGCTGTTGCTGTCTCTGGCTGTGCCCACAGGGTCATGTTCTGTCTTGTTCTTGCTAGAGCCTCCTTTTCCACCGAACAAGCTGCTGGGCTGGTTGACTATCCGAGACAGTGTCTCTAGAGGCTTCAGGGCAGCATTTACGGTGTTCGCCATGTTGGGACTGCAAGAAAGAAAGTCAAGCAAAAAATGTAAGTAGAAGAAAGAGATGCCTCTAAAGCAGTGGTCAGAGTGAGCAAAGAAGAATGTACAGTATCCATCAACATTCAATGTACCTGGACAGATCAAGACTGTGGGGCACACGGGCAAGATCATTGACCAGGCCTTTCTTCAGGAAGAGGCGGATGATGTTGTTCATCCCATTGTGCTGCGTCTTAGCAGTGGCTGTACTATAGAAGCTGGAGGTTGAGGGGCATGACTCCATAATAGTACTGATGATGCACATCACTGCCTGCAACCTGAAGATGAAAAAGCAGGTCAAGTCACAGAGTTTACAGAATCTAACGGGCTGGTTCACAGAAGAGAGAAAGGGGAAACGGCATGGCAGCTTGATTTATATACAAACAACAACAATGCACTTCCATCAACATGCTGTATTTGAGTTTAGCTTTAATTTCTTCAGTACAACTGAAAGAAATCTAATTTGAAGCTTGACTCACCGAGCATGCTTTTCTGCACCCTCTGCCATAGCCAGTGCCCGACTCAGAGCAGCCTTAACTTCATTGACCAGAGCAACCTGGGCATCAGTACCAGTGCCAGCAGCTGCCAGGCTGGCCAGGAAAAGGCGTGCCAGGGCAGGGGTGTCCTTGTCTTCTGAGTTCTGGGTGTGGGGGAGCAGGTGATCCAACACAAAGGCCAGCACACTGCAGTCCTGAACACACACACACACAAAAAAAAGGTTATACCAAGAAGGATCTGCAGCACATAGCTATCGAAACACCAACGGGCACAAATATAGAGGTATTATGACACGCATGTGTTTAACATGTAAGGAAACATGATTCATGGCAGCAATCCAAATGCAGTGCCTCCTACTGGCCCACCTCTTTAATGAGCTCCGACTGGCCAGCTGTGTAGCTGTAGGAGGTGATGAGTGTAGCGATGCCCACGTAAGAACGCACTAGCTCCGCCAGTAGCCGTAGGATAGTGGAGGTGGGCATCAGGGGCTTGCTAGCCTTGGCCTTAGCTGCCCTGCTCTCCTCCGAGGAGGCCCCCCTTTCACCCTCCTGCTCTTTTTTCTCCTCCCGCATCTCCTCAGGGGTTGAGGCTAAAAAAGAAAGAAAAGAAAAACAAAAGGAAAGAAAAGGAAACACAGGGAGAAGGAACACAAAAGAAGAGGTTTAATGCTTGTGTCTAATAGAGCAAAAGCACATTAAATATTTTACTATTTTAGAGTGTTTGTGTGGGGGCATGAAGTTCTCACCCTCTCCCTGAGGTGTTCCAGACTGAGAAGATTCTGCAACAGCACCATCTGCAGCAAACACCTGAGTCTGAGGAAACAGCATAATTAGTATGCAAGGGACCAACAACAGAAAAAAATTGTGCATTTCGAGGGTCACAGCATTAATAATCCCTTATTCATAATCGATTGACGACCCAAAGGTTCAAAATTTAAACCACATAGTCTGTATTCACTAAATTCCCTGTGCATCTGTGTAAACTCACATTTATGTGGAAGGCAGACTGTGAGTCAAAGTCGCTTCCTTGCCGTGTGAGTCTGTACTGTTGGTAGACATCATCCCCAACATCCTGCAGGATCTGACACAAGTCCTGACTGCCAGGCACTGCCACCAGACGCTCCTCGCCTCTGTCTGCTGCAGAGGGAGAAAAAGAACACACAAAAAGGGAAAATACAGGTCAGTCAATGTCATTACATCAGTGTCCCTGATGTGTGCCTGCATCACAAACAAAACCTTCCTTTTGTGACCTAGCATTCATGCTCTCACCTTCCTCAGGAGCATGGTATGCTGCTAAGGCATTCAGCATGTCATATATGACCTCCTTAATGGTGTCTGGGATGGATGGAAGTGGAGATAGCTTCAGAGGAGTTGTCTTCACCAGCTGTACTGCATTTGGACCTTTAATTCTGAAGTTCTCAAACTCATCATCGGAAGCTGGGGGAGGGGGGGATAGATTATATGTAAATAGACAAAACATTTCTTTGAGAAACGTTACAAATAAACAAATAAATAAAATCATCTCTTACCTGTTCCAGCACCTCTTGGGGCTGGCAGAGCGATCCGGACACAGCTGTTGGCAGTTTCTGTGAAGCACTCAGGATTACGACAAGCCGCTGGCCCAAGCACACGCAGGATGTAATTGATTTCACGTGAGCCCAGACTACCTGACACCACCCCTGAAGTAGTACTCCCTGCACCACTGGTAACCGCAGACCGCACCACCTGAGACAGGAAAAATAAAGAAAGATAAACATGAATAAAACAGGCTATAGGGATGCATACGTATATATCTTAAAGGGGTAAACAAATCAGGTACCTTCTCCATGGTATGACGCAGCGTGGCTGGGTCCTCGATGATGTGGCGGAAGAGCAGAGTGACGAGTGGCGTAAAGCCATTGAAACCAGAACTCTGTGTGAGACCCAGGATCATGCGTGTGCTCTTGAGCTCGGCGAACATCATGGCATAGTGGTGTGTGCGTGTCAGGCGCAGGCACAGACGCAGTGTAGCGTGAAGTGTGTCCGGGTCCACAGGGACACTGATCATGCTAACACAGGCGCGGATCAGAACTGTAGTCATCTCCTCAGACAGGCCTTGCACTACAATGCCAACAGAGCCAGAGGAAGAGTCCTGAGGAGCAGGAGGGAGAGTGGGGGCAGATGAGGAAGACTCCTTTTGGTCTGTTTCTTCTTTAGGGGGAGCCATCTCCACAGCAACTGAAGTCCCATCTGTGGTGGGGATAAATTAAGATTTTTTAAAAGACTAAAAGTAATAAATATTAAACCAACAGAAGTAAACAGGTGAACATCATCATGAAGGGTAAAAATGCAGTGTTGTATTGCTTGTCTTCACCTGTGTCAGTCACCGTCTCCTCAGTCTTGGCTCTTTGTTCCCCTTCCTCTCGCTCAGAGTCAGCTGCACTGCCAGATTTGGTGGGCTTGGGAGTGCGAGGCACTCTCTGCACAGTCAGCATTACAGGCCTCCTGTTCCCTGTCTCCTCATTCACCTGTATGACAGAGGGTAAATACAGGAAGAGGACGGACAGTAGCTTTAAATCAGAAAAGGATGCTTCATGCAATGCTGTACAAAAATCAAGATTTACTAATCTTTGGATAATGTTAAAACCTCATGCAGACCCATTCTGTAAAATGCTCCCAGCAGCAAGTTGAGAATAAATAAATAAAAAAAAATCAATAAAACGATCTAAAGGCAGATCTCCATTACTACATTTAAAACCGGTTCCATTGTTACCTGCACCATGGTGTTGAACTGTACAGTGTATCTTCGCCGGCCTGCAGTGAAACGGACGCTGGTCTCTCCTGCTCTCCAAGCGGAGTCGATTGTGCTGTTATTACTGGCACTGTAACTGCACCAGCGGCCCGAACGGTCATCAAACCAGCGCCAATTATTCCCATTAGGCTGTAGATACTATATTAGAATTTAAAAATATAAACAAATAACAATTTAACACTAACCTACAACGATAACCTCATATAAACACTTTTTTAATAAGCATTTTGATTGTATAAACCTTGTTCATCTGGGATCTTCGTTTTGAGGAGACAGCCATTTTTTCATAAAAGTCGATAAGCAGCAGCACTGGAGTGATCCATCTACACAGAGAATAAAAGGGTAAAGTTCCATGCAGTCAATATTCACATACTGTAATAAAACTGAAGAGGGAAAACTAAGTGTAGTTATTGCTTCTTTAGCTATAAAAGCCTGAGCTGGCAATATGACTTTTTCTGTGTGACCAGTCTTTGCCACAGGCACACGGCGACTGGCACTCACTTGGGTGTCTGGATGTCTTTCTGCTCCTTGGCAGCCTGCAGACAAGGCTGAACCACCTCCAGAAGCTTAATCAGCACAGCCAGAACGCCACTGCTTTCGACGATCCGCGCACATGACAGTTTCAGCTCCTAGAACACAACCAAAGGAGATCAACTCAGTACGCCCACACTGTGGGAAACATACATGTGCATGTATTTATGTTTCTGTGCGAGACAGAAGCACAAATCTTCATGTTCTACGCATAATCTAAACAAGTATCTTTCAGAAAGGGCAGGAGTAAAATGTTTTTCTATGAAGTAGCACATACCTCAAAGAGCAGAGTCAGTAGCAGAATGCGTGTAGCCAAGTTGGAGGCCTGGGGTAGGGTCACCATCTGCCTGGTCCACTCAGACACTGTTTTAGTGTCACTGGTTGTAAGTGGCACAGCAGCTTTTATTAGCACGTCAGCAGCATCCCACACCTACAACACACCAACAGACAGCAATGAGAACACTAACATATACACTAATCTAACATGCAGGAAAAAAAAGATGGTCAGTAATTATTAACTTCAGTCCTATTTGGGTATATCAACGTCAATCGTGCACAATGTATTTTAGTACACCCTTAATGATTAACAACTTCAAGTTCATGAAAAAATGTCAGTTCTTATTTACTACTAAATTTTTTCCCCAAATAAAGCAATTTTTGAATGCGGTTGCATTTATATTCCATGAAAAGAGCATGACTTAAAACTTTTCCTAATAAATCTAGTCATAAAACTAGATTAATAAGAGTGTGGCACAACTCACCTGGTTGACGACCTGGCGGAGGATTAGGTCTCGGTACTCTGGGCCATTTCTCTTGATAGCTGTCATGAGCAGGTCACAGAGGCGGTAGACTGTGTCAGGCAATTCATCCAGCAGATGGAAGCAACCTGGCAGCATGGTGTCTGTGAAGGCATGGAGCTCGGCATTGTCCAGAGGTTCAGCCTCCAGAAAACGCTCCAAACAGCGTGCCTCCTCTTCTTCAGCCCGTTCCCGTGCTCTTCGCTCCTCCTCCTCACGCCTGCGTGCAGCCTCCTGAGAACACACAAACAAGGCAATAGGATTAGATCTGAGATGCAACTGATTTTCTCATAAAAACCATGAAAATGTTGATGCAGATGACAAATTACCATCAAATGTGTGTTCACATATTTTTCTATGAGGCATGTGCACCATTTCTTTTACAGAATATACATATATTCCAAATGGAAAGCACTAAATGCCAACCCAAAAAACATTATGGCTCAGTATTAGTATGTATGCACACATGCATGGCTGTGTGTCTATCTGCCCACCTCAGGAGAGTCTGAGCGTTGCTCCATGCTGACTTCTTGACCCAGAGACATGGCGATGGCCCTCATCATCTGGTCCTCTTCAGACATGGTGAATTCCTACAGTGACACAGCCCACAGTGACTAACCTTATCGTTTTATGTGTGTGTATGTGTCTTTTTAGTCTGTGTGAGGCAGCAGAGAACTAAACCGTACAACTGTGATGGTGTCTTACCCTAACAGCAGCACTGAGGAGTGGTGGTGGGTGAGTAAGCAGGTACTCTGTTGCCTGCTCCATGGTAGTGGTGTTGAGCAACGCTTCCATGGCATGCTCTCTGGAGAAGCCCATGTCCATTAACTGGAAAGAGGGCAGACAGTCAGGGAAAAAAAAAAAAATCCCAACATCCCCACAAATGACCATTCCTATGCACAAAAGGAACCTACAATAATCCTTACCTGTGTAAGCTGAGCCTGGTTGACTTGGGGTTCCCTACGAGGTGTGGAATTGGTTCCCTCCTCTGCAGAGCCACCAGCCGTGCTAGCAGTGCCTGCTCCTGCCACGACAGCACTTTCTCCCACTGTTCCACCAGTTCCTGGGTCTGCAGTAGCTCCAGTAGCCCCAGAAGAGCCACTATCCTCTTCAGGGCGAGAAGTGCCTTCCCTTTCTTTAGCCAGGCGCTCCTGGATGATTGGCTCGCCACGCAGGATGTGACAAAGGATGGCAAGCATAGATTCTGCCATGCGCCCACCGTAGACCTTCAGTGGCTTGCGGTTCCACAGGTTGCGAATGCAGTTAAACGCAGCCTAGGTTTTAAAAGAGTCAAGCAATAAGCAGCGTGCTATGAAACAAACTGTCTTGTGTTGGCAGTATGTGTGCTTTGTGTGCCTTCATATTAATTACCCTAAAATTCTTTTGGACAGTATAATACATCAAATATTACATTACCATAATTATTAATTAATTTGAAAATAGAAATACCTATACACTGAATACAAAACTGTAACTTTAGGAACTACTTAACACAATAGTGAAATACAGACAATAAAACCCAAATTAGTGGGTTTATTGTTAAATGTACAAAGAATTTTATTTTTCATTTCCTCATAGGAAAAAAAAAGGTAAATTTTGAAACCGTGGTGGGTAATATGACTATTCCATATGCTGTTCTGTGCATGTTGTGGATACTGTCCACACTTATTATATGTATACTCCATAGCTTTGGATGGCAGCTTTTACAGTGTGAATTACTAGGGCATTATGTGTGTGTGTGTGTGGAAGTATTACGATACAATTTGTTTAATCATGAAAGTATTTAAGAGCCATGACAATACTTTTAGTCATGCCACTCACTGCTACTTTATTACACATTGGTTAACCCATTTGAACAAAACCTATCCACTTCAATCTCCAACTTGAGATTAAGGTATCATTCTGCAGTGTTATACATATAAGAACTATGTTTGAAGGCACAAGCATACTTCCACTTATGTCATCATGTGGAAAGGTGTATTCTGACCTTCTGAGTGACGATGAGGAAACGCAGGGCGCTGAACTGTGGTGTGGTGGTAGTTGCTCCAGGCACTTTGGCAGGCAGAGAGTGGGGAGAATCCAGCACTGTGCTGGGGTTCACCATCTTCTCCACCAACATCAGCCAAGCATCAAGGAACTCACCGGTCCCATCAGGCAGCTCAGGGTGCTCCAGCCCTTCAGACACAGGCACCTTCCCTCCCATGGACAGAGCCCAATTAAACGTCCTGGGAAATAGAGAAACAAGATTAAATACTTATACCAATGACTGCGTGTCAAGCTGTGGCAGAAGGCGCAGCTATCTATTTCATTACTCACTCGAACAGGGCATCATGGCCTCCAGAACAGAAGAATTTCTGCAGCATCAGGTGGTAAGGGTATTTCCTCTCGTCAAATAGCATTGGTGAAGTAAAGCCCACGGAACAGATGAAGAATGTCAGCCTGATCAGAAACAGACACACACGTTATTTATTCAAGCAAAACACATTACCCGGTACAAAAACATGAGAAGGGTACAGAGAGGCTGTGGATGGTGTACCTAAAGCGAGGCGTGGGTGTATATGGAGGTGGTTGCCAGCTCAGGCCCTTGGTTAACAATTTAGTAAGGGAAGATGCAGTGGCACGTGCTGCAGGTGTAGGGGCAGTGCCCGTGCTGGTGGTGTGGTGAGAGCGCCGCTGACGAACAGGTGAACCCACACAAAGTTTCACCAGCAGCCCAAACAGCTCAGCCAGAGCCCGGCCCAAACGGGATGATGCTGCAGAAGGAAAGACATTCAGGTTAGCAGACTTTTCTTAGGCCTTATAAACTAATCATCCATCTCCCTAACTGTCACATCTAATAAAATGCACCTGGTTCCAATTCAGAAGTTCTGACAAAGCTCACTTAATCAAGAAAAAAAAACAAAAGAAACAAACAAACAAATAACAGTATGACATTGATGTAAGGGCTGACCAGAGAGAAGAGGTTTGATCTGTTTGATGCGCGTTGCCATGGCAGGAGTGAGTTTGGATTTAGCCTTCGGGTCGGCGGCTGAGGGCTCATCTGTCTCCATAGGAGCAAGGGAGTCTCCATCCAGGCCCATGCCCTCCAGCAGACCCTGTGCAGAGGGGTCCACACCCACAGACAGAGTTTCTGCCTCAGCTAGGAAATCAACCAGAGGAGACAAAACACATTTTTAAAAAACTGCAAGAAAATAGAACCCTGGAATAAAGGTGTGAAAGTGTGTAGAACAACAGGGGGGGAAAAAAAAATAAAAGGCTTAGAATTATGAAATGGATATTGATAAAAGACAAAAGAGGGGAGGTATTATGCAAAATCACCATGGGGCAGAGTTTTACCGGTTCTCCTGCCAGCACTGGCTGCAGTACTGCTGGATGGTTTTTCTTCCTTAGGCACCAGCTTCTGCATGTCAGCCTGGCCAAACTCACAGCCAGGAGGGAGACTGCAAAACAAACAAACAAACTACTGAAGGCACTTAAATTCCTCTAAATTGGATGGAAACAAATAGTGCAGCTAAAATCTTGAAAGATTCTCAAGCAGATTTTTATTTTTCCATTTGAAATCAAATGAAATTGATCACAAAGCTGGCCAGATCTATGCAGTGAAAGCAAGTATAAATATACAGAGTGCTTTACTGACCTGTTGGGTGTGCAAAGGGACAGCAGCACAGTGCTCTCCCATACCAGAGAACAGTAGAGCTGACTTAATTTGTTGAGAACACTTAGACCCAGCTGGGAACCCCATTGGTTCACAGAGATGGCCCGTATCTCACTCTGAGAAAACAGAAAATGAGAGAGAATGAGAAGAACAAAAATAAAATATTATCTTTTATGCTCAATTCAGAGGAAAAACCAACAGATTCCACCAAATAAGGTAATTTTAATATTTTTTAAGCTGAAAATCTTACCTGTCCAACTCTGCAAGTGTGGACAAACATCAGGATATATGCATGTGCAGCAGTGAGGGCATGCAGAAGAGGTGTAGCACGGGCAGACAGTGTGGCGTCTGTGACATGGCCAGCATTGGCCAGTTCTCTCAGTAGAACTGAACCACCAGGCACCTCAATTGGCCGATGGAGTGGCTCCAGAGCGGACAGGATGCTGTCCAACTGGCACAAGCCCTCCTGCAGAACCTTCGGCTCGTGGGATAGCGTCTAAGCCAGGAAAATTGTGGTTTTATAAAAAACATTCGTTTAGAAATTAAAAAGTCCCTCAGTCATCAAAGGATGTTTATTCTAATTATTTAGGAATGAAATGACAAATCAAACAATGTGTCTCACCAAAATCGATTTGCATACGCCAGCTACAGCCTGGCAGGCTGCAGAGGTGGGAAAGTCAATGGGCAAGTTGGGAAGTCCCAAGATCGACACAAGTGGTAGGAGGCCTTTCTGGTTGACAAACTCCTGACAGTGGTCGTCTGTTGTGTTATTACTCAAAATGGACTCCACAAACTTCATCTTGTAGTAACAAAGACAAAACAGACAATATTTTCCCCATCATCTGAAAGGTATATACTTTGATGAATAACTGCGATTAGACGAAGGACCAATGCTGTTTGTAAAATAAATAAAATACTGGCTTTAAGCTGCAGAGCATAAAAATGAGATGCAGGCCAAGGATGCTGAGCAGCCATTTCACCATTAGCTGAGTCAGCACTTACCACATTCAGAATGTAATCCATAAGGGGAATGGGGATCCGCTCTTCTGTGCCAACCACTCTGCAAAAACACAGTCTGTTTACTCGTGGCAGTATCTCACAAGCCCAGCTCACAAACACTCCCTTAGAATCAACGTAAGGGAAGTATTTCCCTCCCAATTCATCTGCAATCAGACCACTCATTTTATTAGCACACTCACTGTCTGTTGCTCTCTGGTTCCCCCTGCTGTTGACTGAACGTGTGCAGAGCCTCTTCCTCCTCCTCATCTTCACTGGAGGCTTCCTCCGCTGCATGGTTGGAGCGAGCTGGAGGCACTGTGACAGTTCCATCTGCTTTCTGAATAGAAGGCTTCTGGCAGATGTACTCAGGAGCTCTGCCCAAGTTGCAGATCTCCTCCAGCAACTGATAAAGACATTACAAAGACCATGTAATTTAAGAAAACAACAAGTTCACAAAACACACGAAATATCAAATAAACAAAATTTAAAAAATAATCACTATACACCCAACCTTGATGATAGCGGTTGTGGCGTCAGTTTTCAGCGTGGGCTGATGCCTCATGAGCTCATCCACAGCACTGCCTAAATTAGAGGCAGTGTCCCCTGTTACAAACACACATACAGTCTTATTACAGGATCAAATGCTGATTTTTCAAATGTCTTGGATTATTTTTAGTGCATTTTTAGTTTGGTCAGTCAAACCAAATACAAGCATGTCAATCAACGTTTCATTTAAATTACAATACGAGCAAAAGTGTCTGGACTACTTAAGGGCTCCGTCAATTACATAAGCAACAGTTCACCACAGTGCCCCTTACCCAGTGGGTCGGAGCTCCGCCGGCGTCGCATGGCCGGCAGGTAGTCAGGAGACAGCAGCACCTTGAACAGGCGCTCAAAGGGCTGGCACTGGACAAACGAGTGCAGGCCGCGGGCGTTTAGGCACAGGGCACTGAAGACATTGGGAAGGGAACCCAGCACCTCTCGGGTGGCAGGGACCTGCAGAGAGAGAGACTGTGAGAGAGAAATCGGAGCGGAGTTGGGAAGGAACGAGTGAGAGAAAGGAGTCAGGGGAAACGGCAGAAACAAGGCTATCCAACACATGCTGTGTGAGCTGCTGAGAAAGTGAGAAAATGGGAAATTGCTGGCAAAGGAAAAGTGAGTGAGGCTGGAAAAACAACATTAACAAAAAAGGGCTGGGTGTGAGGGGGGTGGGCACAACAATAACAGAGAAAGTGGGATATCAAGAATGAAATGTGGGTGGTGTGACAAGATGCCAGTTCAATGGCTGCTCACTAACATGCAAAATAAGTTATGAATTAAGGAATGTCTGATTATAAAAAAAAAACAGAGAGAAAACGATGGTGAAGGAGCAAGACACATGAGGATGGGAGAAAATCGACATTGGACACTCACATCTTTGATGAGCAGTGCATGCAGCATGACATCTGTTAGGCCATTGTCCTGCAGGGAGGAGAGCAGGGAGGGCTCCTGGAACACAAACACTGTCACCACCTCCGTCGCTGAGAGACAAAAACAGGGAGAGAGATTTTTTTTAGCTTTCAACATAACTTGAAAATGGTTGTTGCACTTTACATTGTGTGTACATGTCTTAAAGAATGGGCCAAAAGAAAATGACCCAATATCACTAAGAAAACTGGTTTCGCTAACTTAGTATTTATTTTATTTTTTTGCCTTTATACATCATTTCATCTCTAATATCTGATACTCTAATGCAGAGGTGCCCAATCTTATAGGTTTTCATTCCAACAAAGCAGGAGATCAGATCAACAGTCTGAAGAGCTTATTTGTAGTGCAAACATCCCTGTTCTAATGCATCCCCTTGACTTACTAAAACTGCCAATCCTGACGAAGATTACACCTGTCTTTTAAAATCTGTCCATTTTTGCCAAAACACAACAACTGACATTGCTGCGTTTCAGACCGACAGCTATAGGGTGTCTATATAATACATGTCAAAAATCATGTAACACACACACACACACACACACACACACACACACACACACACACGCAAATAATCAACAAATAAAACATCTTAGACAAATACTAAAACATGCCAAGCAGAGATTTCAGTCTACCCATAACTTGTCATCAGTCATCAGCTGCCCTTGTCTGGTCAAGGTCTGTGAAGCCTGTGCTATACAGGACTGTGGACAGGCAATGAAACATTTTAAAAGCACCAGCAATTCTCCGGCTCAGTGTGCTTACCCAGGAGGAAGAGTGAAGGTCCATAATACTCGGCATTACTGATGATGTGCTTCAGAGAGGTAGGAAGGGACCCATCCATCACTGCAGAAAGACAGCATAGAGTTAGATTTCTATAGGGAATGATAAACATAACTGAACTGAATTCTAAGCATTTCTAGGCCCTACTACCATGGCGAATGCCGTCTGAAAAAGCAGGGTCCTGAATGGCTTTCTTCAAGAAGTTTAACATGGATTTCAACAGAGCTGCCCTCTGAGGGATGCACTGTACACCTATAACACAAACAGAAGAAAACATAACATTATTTTAACCCTTTATACATTCTGGAACGTTTGGGGAACAAAAGTACAGACTCTTGCCTGCTGGGAAGTTTATATTATTCACCTGCTCTGGGCGTGCTCACTGTGCTGCTCTGAGCCCGAGGGTCTGTCTCTGCTCTGGAGACTGCAGAGGTGGAGGGCCCGGGACTGCTCTCCATGGCAACCTCAGACACTGCAGGAACATCACCATTTAGAGCACCATTCAGAAATATTATTAAAAACAATAACGGCTGCCGAGTCTGTCAGCAGCCTTACAAAACGAGAAATGGAACTGACTATCCATGTCTGTGTCCATGTCCTCAGTTTCAGCAGCTGTGCTGGGCCTCTGGATCTTTGGCTTGATGACAAAAGGGCACTCTTTCCTGGACAGGTCCACCTCATGCTGCACAGAAACAAAGCAGTCATATGAGAGGGAAAGCACATTCCATCAACAAAGAGCTGATTGCTAGAACCGAATAAGCCAGAGCAGAGCACGAGACTGTGCAGTGCTATTTGGGGGGCATGCAGTACCTCCAGTCTGCAGATGAAGATGGAAAGGCCGCTGTGGGACTGAAAGGCAGCCATGTCCAGATTGGTGATAAGGTCCACAACACGAACTGCCCGAGTCACAAAGGTGATCTGGTCTTGCTCATCCCCCAAAAACTTGATTACCTATAGAAAGAGGCACACAGCTCATAAGATTGCTCAAAACAATAAAGGAGATTGCTCAAAAATAAAGGAGAAAGATGACAATAAGGGAGGCTGATAACAGAAAATAACATCACAATACCTTTGTATACTTTTTGAGACCATATTTCATATTTGTATATAAACTGGAAGGTACAAAATGTACCAGCAAAGCATAGAAACTATTTAAGAAAGAAACTGGAAGAAATAAAAAGCGAAATTAAAATAAATAAATAAATAAAAAAAGAGAGCACAAACCTTCAACAAGGCCTCCATCATTCCACAAGACACTAATGCCTCCCCACCAGCATCATAACTGGCCAAGTGGTACAGGAAAGAAAAGAGGGCCGTAGCAAATTGGTGTGGATACGGCTCCATCAGTGGGTCTGTTTTTGCAACAGAGGAAGATGACAGAGCTCAAATACAAATGTCAGATCAGTCATGTATTACAAACTACAACAGCACAGTTGAACACTGATGTATTTGATAGTGACAGTGATAGTAACCCTTACCGATCATGGCTTGTATGCAGTTGCGGACCAACACAGGCAAAAAGCCATGGTAAGAAGCGGTGCCAGTGCAGTCGATGATATTTGACAGCTTAGGAGTCCGCTCCAAGTGGACTATCGAAGTCAAAGTGCGCAAGGAAGCAGCCTTTATGTCCTGCAATAAAAGATCATATGTAAACACATCATAAACACCGATTTTCAAGAATTACACCTGACCTGAAATGAATGAGTAAAATACTAACATTTTCTGTGCATTAGGACAAAGATTTTAAAATAATAATAAATGAAAACAAAAACAACCACCACAACATTACTGGTACAATGACTACTGCAGCAAGAGTTGAGCACATGTGACATTTGTTTTGGGGCAGCTGGCATATTACAATGCTCTGAGTCAGGGTCATTTCTTACCACTAGCTGTTTGTCTGTGATCTGCAGCACATCCACCAGCTCCTCTATCAGCCCGTTGTAGAGTATACTGTTGGCCGACTCCTGGAGGGCGTTCGAGTACACTACAAAAATAATGAACATGTAACAACCATTTCTGCAGACATAGAACATTATCTGGACACTGTCTAAAAACAAATTCTGCCCTTATTTTAGTCAAGGCCTCACTCACCCAGTATGGAGATGGCATGCAGTCTGGCCTGCACGGCCTGCAGTCTCTTCTTGTGGTTTGAGAAGCCGTGTGCCAGACGGATGTGTGTGAACAGTAGGGTCTGCTTGTCTTTAGGGATGTTGTACATGGCCGTCAGCGACTCCATAATCTCAGACGGACTCTCTGAGATCTAAGCATGCACCAGGGAGAAGCCACAATTAAATTTGAGTGTGATCAATAAGGCAGTTAAGGACTGCCACAATGATTAAGAATAAAAGAAGCTCACCTTATCAAGTTGTTCAATGTGGATGTAGTGTAGCGTGTTGCTGCTGGACTGTAGAAATAAGAACAACAAAAACTCACTGTCTGCTTGAACAATATACCATATGTAGACAAAGCAACTATGTCTAACTCGGTGTAAGGGAAGGAAACTACCAAATAATGGGAATGTAATTTTTACCTTCTTCTCCACTTTGACCTCAGAGCTCGGCTCAGCATAAAACTCAAAGTGCAGAGTGGTGGCACTAGGTGGGTATTTCTGCACAAACAATGAGGAAATTATGAGAATGAGTCTAAGAACATTGTATGACATCATAATAAATATCAAGCATCACAGTGTTTTTCAATACATGCACAGATTACTTAAACACTGTACAACAGCCATAACAGCTTACCGTCATGGGCAGATCTCTGCAGCACTCAGCCAGTCCAAAGCCATTTTCCTTCCCTCCCCAACTCTAAACGGAGATTAGGTAAAACACATTTGGGGGAAAAAATAAGTAATGCATGAAAGATGATAACCTTCAGTCCTAGTAAATCAGTGAACTGAATCTGTAGCACACTTGAACACATGCAACTCTGAACTAAACTGTGTCAACCTTTCACTAAATTCGGTGAAGCATGCAATCAGTAAACACTGAAACAGTCTTGTCCAAAAAGGTACCCAGTCCAATGGTCTTCTCTGCTTAAGTTAGATGACCACAACAAATCTTACCTCAGCCAGGTGTTGCAGGCGCGCGAGTAGAGGGCTTCTCTTGTCCGAACCCAGTCTGGTGATGTAGTTGGAGCGCTTGCTGAACACGTATAAGAGGTTCAGCACAGACAGCACCACTTGCATGTCGCATGATGCTAAAAGGGTGGTCAGGTGCTATAGGGCCAGAGAAAGAGGAGACAAATGTCACTCATTTTTCCCCTCATATCGAAAATTATCTATGGACACAACACTAACTGATAAAAGACAAGATCTTGAGAGAGATATGGCATATACCTCTATGGAACTGTACAGGTGACGGGAGAAGCTGTACTCTATCAACAGAGCTGTGAAGTTCAGCACTGCAAGCAGCAAGGCTTTGAGCTGTCCATTGTCTGGCCGGTCACAAACCAGCATCCAGGACATGTTCTCCACTGTCTGTCCTGCATCACAGAGGATGCCATCAAACCGGTCCAGAAGGTCTACCCAATGGTATAACTCACACTGCCAAGGAAGAGGAAGACAGATTTCTACAACTAAACCACAGGAACAAAAACAATTGTTCATATAATCCCATGGTTCTCCCATCACCTTGCCAATGTTCCATGTCTTGATGTGCTGCAGCTCCAGCAGCAACTGCTCATCGCTGCATCCTTTCAGCTTCTCTATAAGCGTCCTGCAGTCAGCAGGCTGAATAGAGAGAGGGGGTGTTTAGGACATGGCTGTAGTGAAGAAACTAAACCACACATGCACGAGATTATACACATACTGAAAGTAAATAAAGCATACTGACCGCTTCAGTGGGGGTTTTCTTCAACTTGCTTCTGTCAACCTTCATGTTTACTAGTATCTACACTCTGTTCCTGCATAATCATCATAAATCAGACATGTTAATCCACAAAAGCATTAAAAAAATAAAAATAAACGATACACTCGATATTTTCATACAGCACTAATATTCTGAGGTAGTATCATGTCAAATCACTAAACACAGTACAACAGAAGTCAAGCTGACATGAAAAACAACTTACGATAATTAATTTGGCAAATCCAACTTAACGGCATCTTTCACATGTAATACCTATGATGAAAAACAGACACTGTTAGTATAAAGCCCACTGTCTGTGATGCGGTGGGGCACAAAAACCTCTCTCGTTTTCTTTCTTCAAATATTTCAGGGACATAACCAGAGCCTAGAATTAGGGCACTTCTACAGATACACAACCAGCTGTTCTAAAAAAAAAAGTCTGAAGCTATTAGTCTTTTTTAAAAACACCATTTCAACACTTAAATCGCTAACCACTATAACAAGAGTTGAATCTGCCCACAGTGCGCTAGAAACCCTTGATGTTCATGAATTAAGAGCGCTGTCAGAATAGGCTATTCATTCAAAAAATCAGAGTGCTCTGCTGTGTGAACAACCAGAACACACTGTCCAGTGCTCTGGAGGAGCCCATATCAAATAGCAGGCTTGGTAGATTTTGAGGTTGCTGGCTTTTTCCAGCACAAATAAAACAACTAATTTTGTCATGTTTCATATACTGACATGCTGTAGTGCATCTGAGCACAAACTGACAAACATGCCTCAAAACCAGAAATATGGAACATTCCCACTGATCAGTTTGATGACAGGTAAGTGGGGCTTCCCCCTGTTTTCGATCTTCTTTTCTGTTAAAAGAGTTTGGCTCACCAACGAGGAGATTACACTTTAAGCACCCATCCTGGGCCAAATTCCTCCGATTGAATAGCATACATTCAAGCCATTACAGACATTACACTGCTTGGTGGTGAATTTAAACAATTTGAAAGCAGAAAAACAAAAGCATCAGTGTTTAGGTTTGCTGAAGCTGGTGCTGTCCAAGCCCATTCATACTAATGCATGCACAAGGCCTACAGTTTAAAAACATGCAAATCAGCCAAGTAATTGCATTAGAGACAGCACTTTCAACATGATTCACGCAGACGCTGCAAAATGTACCCAGACCATCCATCTTCCCATCAGAGACCTGATTTAAAACATTCAATTTCCCTGTAGCCCAAGTCATTCAGTGTTGTATGTCTATGACAGAGGTGTCAAACAGCATGGTGCTGCTAACATGTGTCAATACTGCTATGTTAGATATGGAGCACGACTCCCACAGCCTGATAAGCCAGCAGGGTTACAATATCACACAGCAATACATGTGCTTCGACATCATATAACAAGTGCCCAATTTTGCCAAATTGTTTGTTCTGCCAGGTAATACACAGATGCCCACTGCAAGACATGGGGCACTGTCTGATTGTGCTCAACACTGTAAAAAGTACATAAAACAGAATAATCTCTTTTTAAAAAAAACAAGATGTGGGCGACCAAGTAACATGAACACAGACACATTTACATGAAATAAGACAAAACATTTGGTACTCCATATGGGAGATGGAAATGAAGAGAATCCAGAATGATTCATGGTCACATCAATTCATACTGTCTATTAACAGACCTATCCATGGAGATCAGATCCCACACCAAACCTTCCCAAAGCTCTCCACAGCCATCAGGAGACACAAATTCCATTCAGTAAATGCATCTTGCCCAAAAATAGACGGAGGCATGCAACATTAACCGGATAAAACCTAGAGATGAGCTAATAGTCTGAATCTCAATGCAATGTTTACAAACCTAATAAAACACTTTAGCTAGCAACAACACTTCCGTCTCTGTCCAGTTTCAAGAAACCGTAGTAATGGGTACTGACAACACAGAGAAGAGAACTGACCTCTTATGAATTTGTGAGCCTTCAGGCCAACACAATGGCTATTATGCTAGCTATACATCCCACTGCAGCCAAGTTAACTGCAATGCAACACCAAAAAATGCACTGACGTGCGCCTGTACGTTAACCTAGCCAGCTAGCTAAGGTTAGCTTACCCCGGCTTGCCAACAAACGACAATATGATAACAAGTACTAAACATGGAAAGCGATATCAGACAAAAGCACCAGCCGAAGAGGAAGAGCATGTAGTCGAAATTCAAGTACACGGCCTCACAGCAGCTAAAAGAGCAGCTAACGCGCAATGTGTTAGCTAGCATACAAAATACGGGGGGCCACTTAGCAACAGCTAGCAGGCTAGCTTAAACGACTAGCACCCCCTCACAGAGTAACGTTACTCAACTCAGCAAAAAGCAATGTCACCATCTAAATCAACACAAATACCTACCAAAATTTCAAACGAATCTCTAAATCAGGTATTACAGGAGCATACCATTCAACCGCCGCTTTCATGTCATCAGACCGTTAGCAGGCTAAAATAGCCGAGCTTCTCCCAAGCTAGCCAGCGAGCTAGCCAGGCTAGCCAAGCTAAAAAAAGTGCAATCAATTATTGCTCTCCAGGATGTCAACATAAACTTGCTCGACTACAAAAAGCCTTCCGACACATTTCCTTCAGATAGAGGTCCATTATCCAGCTAATACATATGCTGACGATGGCGCAATGGCAAACGACAGCACTTAGCCGACACGGAGCCTAAAAAAAATCCTCTCCGCTCCGCTCCACATGCTCTTGTTGTCCAATCTAGCGCCCGGCTTTAGTGGGCCTGCCGGAGCCCGCACACTGCTCTAATATCACAAGCTAATAAGAGACAAGTACTCACAACACGTACACAAAACCCGTCCTCTCATCCTACCGCGACGTTTCGCCTGGACGTACCCGGCGAGCAGAACTCCGTTTGGGTCTAAATACTTCTACACAAACGTGAAATCGCTGGTAGATGCTGGTCCGTACAGCACTCGTACATGCGCTCTCTCGTAGGCTGGCTGGCTGGCTGGCTGCTCGGCTAACTGAGAAACGCTGAATATGTCGCTGAATCATTCCCCAAACAGGCCCGGCATAACACTGCGAGTGCGTGCTGGTGAAATTTCACAGCTTCACCGCTCCGGGGACTGCGCAGCTCCCTAAAAGTCATCACAGCCAGAATATTATTTACTGTGCCAGGAGTTTAATAAGCAGTTTTACCTAAAAGGCAGGGGCAGGTTATAAATGTCTATAAAGTATTTCCTGCCATTTTACCTCAACAAAAAAGTTTGACTTATTTAGTTATAATTTATTTCAACGTTCATTTATATATAATTATATACACGTATATTTTAATATTATTTATTATTAAATATTTTATATTACACTAACTCCTTACATATAATATTGATGATGTTATGGTAAGAATTTTGGCACCAAAATACTACATACTACAAAAATTACAAAAAGTCTCCATTTTTGATACAGATACAGTGTGTTCCTTTGAGCAGGGCTGAACGATACAGGGAGAATATCTAATTATGATTTTTTTTTGACCAATTACATGTAAAAAAAAAAAAAAAAAAAATGTAAGTCCTGTAAGACCAGAACACCCACTTTTATATGGGCAGTTAGTAGTGGTTGTGATGTCACAGCATCCAGTTGTTTGGTTGCTTCTGATTGGTTTGAATCGGTTTTACAAAACTGCCTATATTTAAAATGCCAGCTCCCATGATTTAAAAACTGCAATGTTGATTAAAAATAAATAAATCTATGAACCTTTCAGTCCTACTTTGGACAGTGATGCTGTTTATAGTGACTCACTGAGCATTTCATAATTATGCTAGTACAGCAGGACTATACCATCACTATACCATCCTATATCTCTGATATGCTGCTGACTAGCTGATGAGTTAATGTGGGTATTAACAAAAACATGTTACACCAGTATTTCTCATGTACAGCTATGAGTGAGATATGATGGTACTCAAGCCTATGCATGTGATTTAGATCGTATTGTCTTTATAATGAAAAAAAAGCACGCAGGCAGTAAGTGCCCTAATATCTTATGCCATAAATCCAAAATTGCAATTATTAACAGCCGGGTCACGAGTACAAAGTGATGAAATGATTTTCCCCAATCTCACAGTAAAGAGGTCTGAACAAACCCTAAACTGGGACCATTTCCAATACTAGGTTAAAAACATTTTTTTATTTCTGTTAAAAAATGGTTACGATATAAACAAAGTCAGTATGAGTGGTTTGAAGTGCAATGCTTCTTTCTAGAGAGAAACCTTATTAAGTCAGAACTGTTAACAGTGCTGGTGAGATAGAAATCAGATGTAAGGTTGGGCAATCGGACTGTAAATATTGTTATTGTGATAACATGTCATGTCACAATGCACTATACATTTCTGTAGATATCACATATATCGCTAGTACTTGGAGAGCACTGACCAACTGCATCAATCAATACAAAGTGATCAAATTTTTAACTGGATTTAGTGCAACACAATATGTAGAAATAATAAATAAAAATAGTTGTATTCAGTTTTATTTAAAAGGTAGAACTCACTACTGGGGTTTTTCCTCAGTCTGAAGTTATCAGACATATTTTGCATCCAGAAAGTTTTTTTTTACTTTCTTGAAGTATCGTTACGCTTTCACACTTTGCTATATCGCCCACCTCTAACCAGACATTGCGTTTACATGAAGTCAGTAGATGAAATGGTTGCAAACTGCTGCCTCATGCTGAACACGCTGCTTCAATCATTTTGTGAAGCTGTTTTTTAAGTCCTTGTGTCTTTTCTAAAAGGACCTGATGGCAAGAGTTTAATAGGCATATCATTTGTTAGCATGAATTGAATATGCTAAATGTGCTAATGCAATGAATGAATAAATATCCACAAGTTAGTACTAATTATTACTTGTGCAAATTGAAAATTGAAAAACTGTTGCATGTGCAAATTTCATTCTTACATGTACAGATAGAAGTTTTACTTGTACATGTAAAAAAATTTTTTATAGCCTATATGTAACACTTTACTGTCCATAATATGACATGTAATGTGGAACGTCATGGAATTTTAGCAGGTCAAAAATATAAACAAAGGCATTCAGAGTAGGTTGATGTTAAATGCTTCGTTGTAGAGAAACCTAACAACGTCAGAAGTGTTCACGGTTGTGGTGATAGGAACCAGATGTCTGAAGAGTGAAACATAGCAGGCCAAATGGTTGCGAGCATGCTGCCTCATGGCCAGCACAACGTTTTAATGGTTTTGGGACTACGATTTTGGTCTAAAAACATCTGTATATGTATGAAGGGTGTCATGATGGAAAAACAGTACCCTAAGAAAACACGTTTACCACTTTCACCATCATTATCAACAGTGCATATTAAAACTCACATGCAGACTTAAGGGTCGATTCGGATAGTGCATGGAATGGCTATAGTTGTGCTGTGGACATTAAGGGCCCCTGGTTCATATCACCACCACTGTAAGGAAATCAGAGACTGGTAGTCTTACTACAGTGATCCATTTTACAACAACCCACTACAAGTGACCCCGTTTACATATCAACCCATTACATTACGCAGATAAAACTCTGCGGGATTCCCCTTTAATGTTATGCTTCACTGTTTCATCATTATCATTCCAGTCATATCAAGAGGGAGGAAAGAGTGTCATCCTGACAAATGCTAAAGCAGTGAAACAGTCTTACACTCCCCTTAGATTATCAAATGGATGGTACAGAGAGCCTGTTAGGGGTGCCGCTGCTTGTCACTGAGTGTAAACTTAATGGTAGTCTAAATAGATCACGGTATATGACCAGCACAGCATTGAAAATGATTTTGTGGCCTCTCTCAGATGATCAATGTCCCTCATATATCACATGAGCACATGCTAGCTATTACCTAGCCTGCTACTTTTCTGGCTCATCTTATACATGAAACATGGTCTCTGCGAAGCTAGCACGCCTAGCAGCATGACCCTACACCCTTTAGAGTTTGATCACTTCAGTAAAAACAAATAAGAAACAAAACTGAAACAAAACCGGACCCGTATCACTCGCTGCATAGGTTCGGAAGCGCGCGCACACACACACGGCGCGCGTGCACGCGAGCGGCCGCCACAAGCTAGCTACAAAAGCTGCTCACATATTAAAAATGGCGGTTTATACAGTAGGAATGTCCGGCCTTTCAGGCCGAAAGCGCCGCTTTTTCTGGACGCGGTCCGTTCACGTACAAGCTACAAAACACAAACTCGTTTGCTCCGGGTCTCCTTACGAGTCCTTCTGAACGAACTACGCAAGTTTCCAAAGGCAATGAGTCGGAGAAAACGGACCGCTTACCTCGGGTCTTGTCTCAGTGTAACTTCTCCATTTTACAGCAGCTAGCGGGGTGTAAATCTCGCGAGAGCTGCAGCCGCTCGGTGCCGCCCGGAGCCGAAGCACTGAGGGCAATAGGGCATCACTGGCATGGCGGCCAATACTAATAAAGCTGGGCTAGCAGACCGTTTAGCCTTTGGGGTGATTTATCATTATATCACGAAATGTAACTGAAATTCAAACAAGTTGTATTATTTACAGTAGTTAAAAAAAAAATTAAAAAAAAACAGAAAACGGGCACGCGAAAACTAATACATTCTAATAAGCTTAATTCAACTTCGATCTGTAGAAATGATTGCAGCGCTGCCGACTTTGCAACTGTTGTTCAACATATAGTCAACTTAAACCGTGTAGATTGTAATGATAGGCTATAAAATGACACAAAAACCTAATCAAAACTTACTTTAGTCACAGTTTGCAGTATTTTAAGAACAACATATAGTCTGAACACTCCAGCTAGGATAATCCAGCCTAATCCAGGGTTACTGGTCACCAGTAAAACCAGTAGCATATCACTAAGGCATAAAAATGAACCGATGATGAAATTATGTTTTCTTTTCCTTCTGTTAAATTTGTAAAGTTGTCATTTGGAGAGCCATATGCTGCTATGTTTTAAATGCTGGTCAGCGTTTATGTAAGATGATAAGATAATTACCACCAGAATGGTGTTTTGATGCTGGTTTGCTGATCAACCAGTATGGCCATGCTTGGGTGACCAGCTAAAGCCTAGCTTAGACATGTATATATAGCTAAAGTGATCCTGACATCAATAATTAATTGGTTTTATAAGTAAAATGTCTCTGTATTACTAGACAGTGATTGCGATTGGTAGGATTTAATTGTGATTATGTCTAAACATTGAGTTGGAATATGTTCACTCATGTACATTTGGAGGTGAAGTGCAGGAAAGTATCTCATTGTAGTGTTGTGATTTCGCCTCAAGTTCTGAATCTTTAAATTAGTATATGCCAGTACTCTACAGTTCAATACAAATGATCTGCGGCAATAAGAAGATGAGCTGAAGGTTACAGCAGGGCCTTCTTGAAGTTGTATATACAGCTGACCATTCTGGGATGACCAGTTAAACCAGCACAGATCAGTCTAGACCTGTATGAAATGCATGCTTGTCTGTTTTTATTATTAATATTATATTTTCAGCAGGGAGGGTAAGAAATACTGATTAGGAGAGAGAGCAGCACGTTAGCCAGACGAGACATACCAGCCTGTCACAAGATGAGGGACACTGAGTCACAGACATACACACACACCAACACTACACACATATGAACAGAAGAAAACTGATTGCCTATTTGTCAGTACCTTTATATGTGTATATATCGCTAAAGTGTACTTGATGTATTATTACCACTGTTAATATTATTTTGTTAATATTAACTATTCTTATTATTCTTTGTTATTGGTATCATTGTTATTGTAAATACTGTAGTATATATTATTGTTATTAATGTGTCTAAGATGTTTAAAGGGTTTAATATATACTATACCTAAATATGACAATGTCAATAAAGCATATTAAATAAAATTGGGGGATAAAAACATTATTAAAATTATAATAAGCTATAATTTTCTGATTTTTGCTATGAATAGATGTTTAATTGGCAAGATATGGGCATGTCTTTTTAAATATGAGGCATTGTGGATGTTTGAAGTAACTTAAGTTTATTCTCAATGATGAACAGATTTCTCGATGGTCAGGAAATCACTTCCAGCTCTATTTATCATCAATTTGCAGAATTTTAAAGCTCCTAAGAAACCAGTTCCAATGTAGAATAAATTTATACATCTATTTTCTACAGATTGGTTCTACAGATTCGTTTTATATGAATGAAATTAGTGACCCTGAACTTTTCATAACTAGATTTTGTGCCTTTAAAAAGTCATATTGTGCAATAATGTTTACTGTTTGTAGAGAATTTTGGAAATGAAACAGTGTCTATATAATGTATAAAGTTCAGTTCTGACTGAAATGGCAGTCAAAAGATCAGTTAACTGTGATAAGCTTTGAAATTCTTACATTAAACACACACACACACACACACATTCTTCACCTTGCATTTCAAGCACAACTATTTTATGAAAGGCATTTTGTTGCTTAGGAAAGATAACACTGCAAACACGCTGTTTTTCCAGCTGGCATTGTGTAATTCTATATATAACATGTCTATATTTTCTATATGTTATATGTTATATATTGATATAGAAAGTGGAGAGAAAGGTATTTCTATCCTACATTCAAAGCACACTGATGTGTATTGAGGCCTGGGTGATCTTCCGACACTATACATTACCCTCTAATCAGTATGTCAGATTTTATCCATCTAACTTAAATTATGAGTCATACTACAGCTTAGTGAACAGTGCTGTAGTTCAATATCGTTATAGTACTCTAGCACAACCAGCAGGGGGAGCCAGAGTTATACCAAACAGCGCCCTGATAATATTGGTCCATTACTAATAACATAGAACTTTAAAGGCTGAATTATGTCTGTAATTGAAGAATAGAGTTGTTCCCACTTTACTGTGCTTTGCACATTTTTAAGTTTCTGTCTACTAGTTCTGTTTCCAGAGAGCAGTAAGTTTGTAGAACCCACAAAGACAGTCCAATGTCAAGCTTGTATCAACAGCAGAACCCTTTTGGTGCTATGTAGAACCATTTTCAGAAAGGTTCTATATATAAAATCATGTTTAATAGATTCACCATCAACTCCTGGTTCTATATAGAACTATTGTTGTTACTCAAGAACCCCTGAAGAGGCTCTTTTTTGGTGTGTGCTGAAATGGTTCTTTAAACTGCAGAATATGTTGGGTATGGTTCTATATAGCACCAAAAGGATTCTGCTATTTTTATGATACTGGTCTTGTTACGAAAGTAGAACCCGTATGGAAACATCTCTTAAAGGATTCTGTATAGAACCACATGGCACACATTTTCCTCCACCTGAACAACAGTTTCGCCATGCAAAGAACGGCAAAAGCACACAAATGGTCCGGTACAGAGTTTGTGGTTCTAAGTTGAACCATCTGATTTAGGTGTGTGTGGTATTGAGGGTCACGGTGGGATGATGAAGATTGTTTCAGTGCATATAAATACTGAGGCTCCAGAACGTAGCTTCTGCACCACTGAACAAGAAACTGGCTTTGTGTGTAATTTCTGATCAGGTTAGATTAAATTAGATCAGAGGAGATGCTTTTTCTGAATGCAGAAACACAAAGGATCAGTGTTGAGATCACTGCTGTGTCTGATCCACGCAGCGTATCGATACCTAAATAACGATACTTTGTTCACTTTTAGGCATCGAATGAGACGCAAAAATATCAGTGTCACTTGTTTACTTATTCCCCAGGGTCGATGTGTGTCTTGTCTCTCAATGAAAAGCAGAATTCTGCTTGAAATGATGCCACAGAACAAGAACTACGTTTCCTTCCCCCTTTTCCCCTGATCCCAAATATATTTGTTTAATTGGACCTTACTGAACTTATTATCTCAGAAGCAAGTCTTGTGAGATGTAACGTTGCTCTTGTAAATAACGTGGTACATGTACTACTGCGACTAAAACACCCAGCAGATAATTAGATATACTTATTATTTTGTTTATTATCTGGCATACGTTTAATACACTTTTAACTTTTATTAGATATATAATATTTTGAATGTAGCTTATCAGATATTAATCTAACCAGTACACATTTACTTACTGAATATACAGTTTACATGTGCTGGTGCTAGTTTACTGAACATCATCTAAACATTGTTAAACACTGAATTTACATAAGCTATTTAAAAAGACGCACAGTGAGACTCTGATTTCTGAAAATATATTTAATATTAATGTCTTTCTGTCATCATTTTGTTCACTTTACCATTTGTTATTGTTGAAAATAACATTCTTTAAAGTATCTGTGTTGGTATTACTATTGGGATACTAGCCCTGTTGTTACTTGGTATTGTATTGAATGGGAAATCAGTGGTATCACCCATCCCAGCACCACACATTCTAACACAGTGTCAGTGTCAATGCAGTGCTGAGAATGATCCAGCGCCTGAAAAATTCCTGCTCTGCAGTGGTCCTGTGGGGGTCCGGGCTTACAAAGTATAAGAATCAGATGAGCTACAGCCTGTAATTGTGGAACTGCAGTGTGCTCCTATATGGTACGTGGAGCTGATGAAGTGGATAATGAGTGTAGTAATGAGGAGGTGGGTTAATGTGATGGCTGATTGGTGGGTATAGTGGTAAGGCCAGGCAGTAGGGGTATGGGAGTGTCATTCTTGTTCCAGCCACTGGGGGCTCTGGCGTGCCTGTGGAGTCGCCCATAGCAACGATTGAAACAACCCGCTAGCAGAGACACACGCTGGAGCCGAGGCTTCAGCACTGATAGAGCTCGGTGTTATTTACATACGGTATTTAGAGTAAAGTCCAGTTTCTCCGGGTCCCCGTTATAGCTCAGGAGTTGATTTATTGGCAGGTTTGCTGGTCACATACACCTGGAAATGACTAATTTGCTGTATAGAAACCATGGTTCTTTAGCCTGCTAGCTAGCGGCTAATGCTAAAGGCAACGTATACCTATACTTTCCATGATAATGGCGGGTTATTTTTTCACTCTGGGTAATTTGCCTAGTTCATAACCTAACGCTTTCTAAATGAGAAGTTGCTGTTTAGCTCACAGACGTGCCGTGTATCTGTATTGTAACGCTTACTTAGCTAGCTAAAGACACACAAACCACAGTGTGCGGCTTAACGTGACCTGTGTCAGTCTTTGGCACCCTTAAAAACAGGTAGGTAGAGTAGCTAGCATAGTTTTTTCATTCCTTCCAGTTCAATGTCGGCGATAAGCAGCCTTGTGCCAGCGCGCTTCCTCACTGTCATTGCCCATCTGGTCATAGTTATCGCCATATTCTGGTCACGGGTGAGCATCATGCAGTACCTGCTATCCCCCTTTCCTCATGCTTCTGTTCACAATGTCTGCATTTAGTGTCTGAATAAGAGGTCATTGTTTATGGTGAAGCTGATTACTCCTTGATTTTTTCTAGGAAAACAGTGTTAAGGCTTGTTTGCCGTTAGACTACACTAATGAAGAATATTCTCTGGAGGACACACGGTAAGAATAAGTCCACTCACATCAATACAACACAAAAATAATTGGGCTTAAGTCTCTCAAAACCCTTCATCTTTGCCTTGTTTGCAGGCTGGTGGTGGGGTTATCCGTGACTCTGGGACTGTTTGCTGTAGAACTTGCTGGGTTCTTCTCTGGAGTCTCCATGTTCAACAACAATCAAGGCCTTTTATGTATCCTTCCTAGTGGTGCAATGATTAAGGAATTCCGGATAAATGCGTTACCAAATAATTCAGATGTAGGTACACTCATCATTTTAAAAAAGTTGCACCCAGAAGGAATCAACCGACAGGAAAGAAACTTGGTGGGTAGGTTTGACATAGAGAGACTAATAATTAAAATATCAAGAAGCAAGAACAGGTCTTATTGCGGTACATGACTGACTGTATAAGGTCATCCTGTTGCCTTGTGTCACTACGCCTGCACCCCATCTGCAAGAACTGCATGAGAATATTCAAGCATCATGGGATGGATTATCGTAGGACACTATTAGGAACCTCTTCAACTCCATGCTGAGACGTCTGGCATGTTACGTCAGCAAACATGGTGATCCGATGCCATACTGAGACACTACTTCTGTATGTGTAGCTCAACAGATATTGCCCTTATCATCATTTATTGTTCCTGGTTACTTTCAACTTCCTTTCCAATAGTGTTACTGTGTGCAACTGTTTATTTGATGATGAGTGTATCTACCTCTGTTTTCAGTACATAAACATTTATAAAATGTAAAAACCTCTGATTCTTGGTGTAGCCCAGCATAGTCACCCAGACCAAGAACAGAACCCTGTCCAACATAGGGTGTTAGCGGTAGTGGTGTTATCAGTTGTACCACACCAACCTCTGTGTAAATAAGCTAAATCGTTAAACTATTTTGTAGTTGGCTATGCTAACGTTAGTAACCTGGAGCATGCTAGTAGCTTATGTTACCTGTACTAGCTACTTGATTTCTATCTGGACCTCAACACAAAGTAAATTAAAGTTGTGCCTCACTATGAATCTTTCATTTTAAAATCCTCTGCTTCAACTGGCGAATGCACGACATGGCTGCTACTTACAGGTTGTGGTTGAGGTTGTGATGCTAAAAATGTTGGAGTCAGGATTTTAAAATCGTCCTGTTTTAACCCCCTCTAATGTACATTTTTTTGTATAAAATTTGTATTTAAAGGAGGTGACAAAAGTGTTTGAGGGTTCTGTATGTCATTCCTATTTGACAGTGATGATAGAAATACAGGTTACCATTTTATGGCACATTTAACGCCTAAGTATCTGATAGATCTGGTAGTTATGTGGCCAAAGACAATTTACACCTCCACCTACCTACCTATCTGACTACCTGTCAGATCAACATTTACCTGGTTCTCTAAATTATTGTCTGGAAACTGTAAGAATAAAAATTGTGGTTAAAAATTAAAAGTTTTAAGGTTAAAAGTTTTAATATTGTTGCTGGATTTTTCCCCTTAATTTAAGTAATAAATGTAGTAAAATGTTGGGAATGTGGATTGTGGCCTTGTTTAAAGTTACCAGAGAAAATGTACGCTTTTCAATGGGCTGCTTTGAGCTATCATTATGATTACAATACTACATATTCACAGCAATTGTAGGACATTTATTGGTTGTTTTCCTGATAGTTACTCTTTAGCTACAGCATGTCACGCATGTGGCTCGGTTGCTCTACTCTTTTTTCTGTTTGAGCAGTGGACCTGCAGCATCTACTGGTGGATCTTTGGCTTTTGTAGGTGAGTAAATGGTCAGACTTTCGGTGCAGCAGGTTTCACCCCGTCACACTTTGTTATATAATTAAATAGAGTTTTCTTGAAGTGTACTCCTTTAGGTCTGTATTGATCTCTCTTTCTCTCTCTCTCTCTCTCTCTCTGTCTGTCCATCTGTTACTCTCTTTCCAGTATAATTCCAGCACTCTATGAGATGGTCCTGCTTTTTGCTGTCTTTGGATTGAAGAAGAAGCCACTGTGAATGCTTTAGTATTTGCATGTCTAATAGAACAGAGACGATTGGGTTGCCAAGCAACAGGAATTTCGGTGGTCTATCTCTAATCAGAGCATAAAAGGAAATACTATTAATATTATTACCATTGTGTCTATTATTATTATTATTATTATTATTATTATTATCTGTTCTCATCAAAAGTACATCACACTAATTGGCCCAGAGAAACATATACTAGACTTTTATCTATTTATGCTGTTTTGTATGTTTGCTGATTTGTAAATAAAGTATGTTTAAATTTAAATTTGGAATTGAATATAGTATTGTCTGTGTAGTGTGGACTAAATGCAGCCTTGTTTATTAGGACCAGAGAGAACCAGAGAATGTTAATCAGCTGCATTGTGTTGTCATCGCTTGATTTCCAGCAGGGAAGAAGGTAAAGAGGACATTTGTTTCTAAGTGTCTAGGGTTAGGGTTAGAAAGTACTAGTTGCAAGGCAACTCCTTGTCTGTAATGCTATTATGGCCTGATAAATTGAGGTGCTGACAGAAATGCCAGAGCTGGCTAAGGGACATGCAAAAGCAGAAATGCTGAGGTTTTTAGTCCTGGATGCCATTTGAACACTGGACCAATAGATCCCAATTATTTGGGATAATATAGCTTTACATTAAAGGAGCAGTGGGTAACCTCTATCTGTGATGTTGCAACCAATGTATGTGTGTGTATATATATATATATATATATATATATATATATATATATATATATACATACATACATACATACATACATACATACACATATACTTACATATATATGTGTGTATTTATTATTATCTTTGTGTTTTTACTTCATTGATGTTGACAGTTAGCCCATCTTTGCTTTATCTTGTGCTAAATAATAGGTAACAATCCCTCATTTGTCAAAATGTTGTATTCTCAAACTTCTCACAACACAAAATGGTTATTCAGCAATTTATTCATTTTCTTTTACTCATCGAGCATTCTTGCCTATCAGGCTCACATTAGTAGTACAGCATAGTAACTTAGATGTTTCAAATTCAGCTTCTTTTTCAAACTTTTTCTCACCCTAAATGGTGCTGTGATTCTGGCACCTGATGTACTATAATTACTATTGCACCATTTGGGGCGGAACAGAAAATTTCCATAAGAAGCAAAATGTTAGTGCCAGAATGTAACTTCTGCCTGTCATTAGCCAAACCCTGTTGGATGATGGTTACTGGACAGCCAGAAGGAGAGCTTTGGGAATGGTTATGTACATATATATGTTGATATTATTAGTGTTTACAATCTATACTACTAAGCTGTTGGGGTTCTATCACAGCTGTGCCTCATTTAGGATGAGTAATGAGCTCATGATGTTAGTGCTTCTGGCTACCTGTCAGAATGCTGTGCGGGTATGTGTTGGTGAGCAGGTGGGCTGCTAAGGTGCTGTCTGACTGCGCACCAGGTCTGACCCCAAAGAAAACGCGTCACAGCCCTGCTTTTCACCTGCCACTGCGGACTGTTCCCGGGCACCTCTTGGTAAGAGTCATCTCCTATTCACTCCCGTCCAGCCTCATCGCTGTCTGCATAGCATCCTCTCTGAGGAGCAGAAAGGACAGGGCAGGGTAAGAAGAAAGGAGAGCAACTTTTTAAAAACTGAAATTAACAAAGGAAATTGCTCTTTCGATTGGTCATTCCAGCTGTCAGCTAGAGCCCAGATGGTACAGGTTTGACCTTTCTCCTTTGGCCCGAGTTAACCCAGCATCATAACAGTCTTGGAGCAGGTAAGGGTTTAAGGTCAGGGCTTTTATTGACTGATCAAAAGGAGCAGCCGGGGAATAAAAACAGGCAGGGAGGCTATGCTCTCACTACAAATGGGTTCTTCATCCCCTTAAGACTGGTGTGGATATAAACATGGCCTTTATCTTAGCTACAGTTGACGGAAAGAAATGGACTTCTAAAGATACGGGAAAAACGTTTGAAAAAAAGTTGTCTGCAAAGAAACTACCCTGCTATTCTAGCTTTATATCTTCATTTTTGTTTGATTTTTAATTCTAGAGATTTACCCAAAATATGGTCAATCAGCCAAGATACATTTGTAGTTTGGGTAGCACTTTACATTAACTCTGCATAACTCTACAAATCTAGCACCTTGATGAATTAAATACAGGCAATGTAATTTGCTTGCCTGCTCAGTATTAATATGTCTCTTAGTTAAAAGTTCACGTTCGCCAGGCATTACGCTCTACCAATGTAGAGTCAGCATCTAATGTAAACTTAAATGTTTATGCTAGGTTACGCATTTGGATCACAGTAATTTTATAGAGAGTGACAAGGTTAACACATCTTTTACAGAGCACATAATAGGTAGCTTTATAACTGTAATACACATTTACTAATTAATTACTGTTTTGCTGAATATAACATATTATAGGACCAAAACACCCGTACAGTGTGGCCTGAGAAAACATTATGGGAAAACGTTGTTCACTAAGAGTTATTGGAAAATGTCATATTTAAGTTTGTTCCCTGTAGAGGATTTCTTCTAGCATAATAAATAATGAATGTTCCAATTTGTGAAGTCTCCATTTAAAAATGGTGCCCATAAATTAGATGCATTATAAATAAGAGAAAGATAATTAGCCATCAGGTTTCTCCGTGTACTATTGATCAAGGCTCACTGGTGAGTTATGTTAATTGTCATGGGTGTACTATTATGTCAGTGTCAATTGAGGGGCTTGGTTGCTGCAGGCCATAACCCCCAGTGCGATTATCCCCCATATCCTCCAAAAATTACAGACAAAATTCAGGCTTTAGCTTGTGTTGCTGTTTATAGCCATTCAATGAACCTTTGTACTTTGTGGATAACTGTGTCATGCTGTTTCAGAAACCACATAAACAAGTGTATTTGAGGGTAACAGGTTGTTTGGGGCAGGTGTGATGATTTAAGACAGGATGCTAAACTGGTGCCTGTAAATTGCCATTACTTGTTAGCTACATTAGCCTCAAGGCTCCAGAGAAAAACTGAAAATCAAAGCTCGGCTCCTTAACATGTCTTGGCTGATGGACTACATTTGGGAAAAGGGGGAAATGTGCAAATTAGATTTTTCACTGAGCTTTAAATGGAAATAATTAGGAAATGTGATTTTGTTGGTCATGATGTACGCATGTATAAAGAAAACCGACACATTTGAAGAGCAACCGCACATCTCCACTCACTCTTGCAGCGTCCATTTATGTAACTTGATTTTTCTTGACTAGATCGATACTTCCATTTCAAGGAAATCCTGCCCTCATATTCTCTAGATAGTCCAACCACTTGTCCCAACTTAAATAACCCATACAAATCAATAAGCCAACTTCAGCCAAGATGCGGCATGCTCGGCTCTTTAATGAGCTCTAGTGAGTGTATATACACAGCCCCATTTCCTTTGCTTCTCATGCACCTGTCCCCTCACATATTACCAGCACTCATTTCTCTCTCCATTGTTATTTCTGTCCTCGGCTCGCCATGACCCACCTCCTATTCTGACCCCTCCTCTTTCGCTCTGTCTCACAGTGAGAGTTCTCTCCACCTTAGGCCAATTAGTGTCAACCAGACGCTAACAACATCAATGACCTCTGGCTTATAATTAAGGCCAACTGGAAGGAGCTAAGCATCTTGACAAAAATGGCACATCCAGTGACTGTGCAGGAGTGTTCTGCTGTCAGGTTCGGGGAGTATTAATATACCGTTGGACGTTAAGTGACTGTTCTTTCGTAGGTATCTTTTAAATGACGGTAGTATGACTGTGTATGGGACTGGGTGCACATCAGACCTGATTTTTTGAGTGGAGACTGTTTGGTTAGTTCACTTATGATAAAGGTTTGTAAATGGTTCTTGGCTTGGATATATGGTGCTAGAAAAACACCAGAGCTATAGTATTTATAACAATAAGCGTGTGTCTGTAATACGTTTTGGACTTTACGGGTTCAGCTGGGACACTCCCAAAATGATGGTCCTTCAAGCAATCTCTAATAAAGGCATCGGTCATATGTAACAACTGGCCATTTCATTAGGTACACCTACCTTAGGTACCTGCTTCTACACTCATTGCCTATTTTATCAGCTCTACTTGCAGACTGTAGGCCTTTCTTTCTCTCTATACCTTAATACACTCTCACCCTGTTCTTCAGTGGTCAGGACGCCCACAGAACCACCACAGTGCAAATATTAATGGTGGCACTGGTGTGAGCGGATCAGACACAGCAGAGATCCTGGGGTCTTTGAACACCTTAGTGTCACTGCTTTACTGAGAATAGTCCACCAATTGAAAACATCTAGCCAGCATCATTATGTGGGCAGTGTCATGTGACCACTGATGTAGGACTAGAGGACGACCAACACAAACTGTGCAGCAGCAGATGACCTATCAATAAGCTATCTATAAGGTGGAACAACAAGGTAGGAGTGTCTAATATAGTGGACAGTGAGTGAAAACAGTGCACTGCTGTGTCTGATCCACATGTACCAGCACAACACACACTTAACACACCATCATCGTGTCAGTGTCACTGTCACTGCAGTGCTGAGAAAGATCCACCACCCACATACTACCTGCTCTGTGGGGACCTGACCATTGAAGAACAGGGTAACAAAGTATACAGAGAAACAGATGGACTACACTCTGTAATTGTAGAACTACAAAGTGGACCTATATGGTAAGTGGATGTAGAAGCCAAGTGGAGGCAATGAATGTGGAGGTGCTCCCAATGAAGTGGGCAGTAGGTGCATAAAACCATGAACCATTTTAATGAATTATTGGGCCTCTCCAAGATGTTTATGGTTCTTTCTAAAAGTGAAAATGGTACTACATAGCACCAGAAAGCATTCTTCTCCTCAAGTCATAAAACCTTTCCTGGGGGTCTTTTGCTAAGACTGTAGGGAAGCGTACACCAGGTGGAGATTCTTTAAACTTGAAAATGACTTATAAGTCATGTTAAATGTAAAAACACAGTTATAAGTCTAGGCCTACGTGTAGATCCATACATAGAAAAGTTCTTTTGAGGATCAACACTTTAGTATGTATTAAAATACATATATATATATACATGTATAAAAGCTTGCTTGTAATATTAATTCAGTAATAGTATAGCAGTGTCGGAGCCCCAGGTTCAGGACAAGTGTTGATGGATGGTGCAACCAAAAATAGAGGAAGCTGAAGTCTGACTTTGAATTAGACATAGGACACTACATTGAACAGTTCTGGCAGTGAAGCAGTGAAATCCTCCCCCTTTTAGAAACTCTCCTTATGAAAAACCTGACATTGACCTACAGATATTCCACATAATCCAAAACTATTCTTGGCTGTGTAGGAGGCCGGTGCGCTTCTCTGCATTTCTGTGCAGTAATTGTAGAGATCTGATTTTAGCTGCGATACCTCTCAGTGAACAACAGGGTGCAGCAGTACGTATGTTTATCTTATGACATATCTTTGCAGACCATTTGCATTTGCTTGACAAGCAGAAATCAATCCATGTTAACAGTAAATGTTAATCAGCCCTGTGGATCATATGCCATCAAAATATGTCATGATTGGAATACTTAAGCCCTAAACAATCCTCAGTCTGCCCACTGACGAAATGTGCTTGAACAGTGAAAAATGAACTTGTATGCTGATTCATTTCACCAAGTGATTTGTCTTACACTAAACATACTAACCATAGTAATGTATATTTATTTTTTAGAGTGTTACCCTGTAGACTGCTTCTAATTTGTGAATGCAGCTACTTTAGGATGTACCCATCTTATATATGAGATAAGATAACACTTTATTGATCCCAAAAGAAATCGCAGACAGCTTTGGGATGTTTTTAAACCAAAACTCATCACTCTTTAATGCCTGAACTCAGTAATGCTCCTAAAGGATCTATTAATACCTTTGATTTCAGGATAAATATTAGATGCAGGTGTGTATAAACCTTTAGATATATAATATAATGGGCACTTATAATGAGAAAAATGTCCTGTCTGTAATGATGTAATGCATATCGACGCTGTCTAAAGAAAAACAGGTATCTCCAACATGTTAACTTTACAGGACAGCCCAAAAACCTAATTTATTTTGAATGGAAGTCAATGGAACCAGACGTCTTTCCAAGCAGTTTCGGGCCATTTCTGTTGATCCACATAATCCACATAATATATAAACATGTGTATATATATAATATGAAACAGTATTATATTATAATATTTTCAATTACAATATTATGATATTTCTATTTATATTCATATGTATACATATACATATTATATATTACATAGCATGAAATCAGCATATATGAGTAAACACTCTTTCTATTCGTGAATAATATTTTCTATCGTATATGTAAATAAAAATCACACATTTGTATATGTTGCTTTTTGGCTGAAATGTGTGTCCAATATTTAAAAATAGTCAATTTCTAACAGTATAGCATACATCTCTCTCATATTTAAAATGAATATAGAGGAAACCCATATATGCTCATATATGTCATATATCAGACTTTAAAATGGCTAACACTATTAAATTATTGACCAATTAATTTCTGCCTCCTTTGCCTCATAGTCATCATATATTTCATCCTAATTTGTTCTGATCCTTTTCTACAGTCCTCTGTGAAACTGATTTATATATGCCACATTGTTCAACATATTTGAGAAACGATATTTGTATTAAAGAACACATTTGTAACATTTGAAGATGAAAATGCCTGGTTAATAACACAATATACTGTACCATTTCCATGAAAGATGTCCACTAACCAAAAAGACATTGGAAGCATGGAAATGATCAAACAAGTTTGTCCAAATATTTGAAAAGCAATACTTGAACAGTTGGTGTCAATATCTGCAAGGTAAAGCATGGTTTTTAAATATCATCCCTGTCCAAATAAAAGCAAGTATCTCCAAAATGTAAAATGTAAATGGTCACTGTTTCCGGTTGTGCGGATACTACCATGGCACACTTTTGGTAGTAGTAGAAAGAAGAAGGCATGCACTAGCGACAGGAGGAATGTGGGAGACCTACATTAACCATGCAGAGAGAGAGACGCAGATTGTCTGACATACAGAGTGACCCAACAGCCACAACTTCAGATATGCAGCAGGCAGTGATGCCCTTTATGAGTCATCCAGTTAATGGCAGCTCCACTAGTGGCAGGCCGTTACAATGACTGCCCTTAACACCACGTCAACGTCACCAAAGACTGCAATGGTGCAATGCCACACAGTCATGGAGAGACTCAGAATGGCAGCGGGTCATCTTCAGTGACGAGTCCCGCTTCTGTCTTGGTGGAGACGACCAACAAATCCATGTGTCGTGGTACCGTGGTCAGCACCAAAATAAATGGTTTGCTGAATGGTCATGGGTCACACGTTCTGAAGGCCTGGTGCAACTCCACCTCCACCCCTACCACACCATCTGCAGGAACTGTGTGAGGATATTGAAGCTGCATGGGATGGATTATCACAGGACACCATTAGAAACCTCTACAACTCCATGCAGAGACGTCTGAAACATTGTGTTAGCAAACTTGGTGGCCTGGTGCCATGCTGAGACACTACTTCTGTAATGCTCAACAAATATCGCCCATATCAATCTAATTTAATCATCATTTATTGTTCCTGGTAACCTTTATCTTCCTTCCCAACAGCACCGCAATTCTTTGGATGATGAGTGAATACTGCGTGTACGGAAATGATCATAAGTTTGAGGGCATTAGAATTGTCCCTAAAAATCATAAGGGCATTCTTAACTAGATCTGTTGTATTACTTGGGAAAGGGACACTTCATGACATTATTACAACAGAACAAGTGTCTGTATTTTGCTTTGAGAGATTTCACGTCAACACGTCTTATGGACTTTAGCTGTTAATAAATACTTAAGCATTTATTTTTAAATATGTTACATGTGTGTAATGTCCCAGTGTAGGACACTTTGATACTTTAAAGCTTTCCCCAGGTCCCTCTGAGCTAAATGCCATGACACGAGTATTACAGAAGCGTAAAAAACTGAAACATCTGGATTCATGCAGCGCAACCTCATTTTACCGTCCAGAGTGTCTTCCTTGACCTTTTGTTATAGCTTCTATCATGCTTTACTTGCAAATGCCTTCCAGACACAGAGTGTGTGAATCCAGTATACATGGAGAATTGTTATTTCCTGCCCTACTCCCCTCAGCGGCGATGATGTATTATGGCTAGTGTGACTATTCTAATAAACACACATGGGGTAATTAAGGCACGGAGAGGCAGCAGACAGTGGTGGTCCGGGGACGGCACCAAACTATAAATCACAAACTCCTGGTTCCGCCTTCTCGAGCGTGGCCGATCACACTCACCGAGAAAGCAATTCTGCCAACTTGGGTTTGCACATTTGTCTTCATCAGCTGCTGGTTGTTTAGGGCCAGGCCACATTCACTGGTTCCCATGGTAATCAAGCAGGCCACAGATATCAAATGTGTCCATTTTAATGTCAGCTGTAGCACAACGTTTGAGAACGAACGCCGTCATGAATCTAAATAAGCAGGCATGACTGACCAAATGGAAAGGTGAAGTGGCGATCCAGTGTGTATTGCAGGAGAATAACAGACGAATGAAATCATGGACATTATGACAGTTTTGGACAAAATGATACATGAGCTTATTCTGAATTCTGACACCATGAATTCCTGTTCTAATGTGAGACATCATCTCAGCGTTTACAAGCAACTTCATTTAGTACTCTAGAAAACTAGAATGGTCAGTTCTGTAAAGAGGACCATCTGTAAAATGGTCCTCTAAGATTCTGAATTATTGAATAACGATTGAAATGAATAAGTGAGTGAAAGTGTAAGGGAACACGTGCAGATGTTACTATGGGTCATCGACTTGGAAGTACAGTTCTGAGTAAATCATGGCAACACTTGACCTGATCCCTTTTATATAACACTGGCATAACCGTGACACATCGGGTCAGGACATGTGTTCCACAATATAACAGTGTCATTTTTTTTGGCCAATTTCTTTCAATTTCTTTTACCCCTCCGTGAGGTGAAACACTTACCTACCCACCCACCCCCACGGGGCAGTGAGCACATTGGTCCGAAGTGGTGGGCAGCCCTATCCATTGTGCCTGTGGAGCACTTGGGGGTCAGGTGCCATGCTCAAGGGCACTCAGAGAATTGAACCAGTGACCATTCGGCCACGAGGTTGGTTTCCTAAACTCCAGCAGGCATGATTCTGACATTCTTGGTTACAAACTTGTTTGAACTTAGCATGGTACAGTATAGTAAAGTCCAACGGGTTATTAGTAAAGCCGGCCCATGGCATAGGCGCAGTACAGGTAAATGCTAGGAGTGCCATATAACAGTTTTCGATGGTTATTAGTTATTAGTAGTTAGTGAATACTGAACAGCCAAAAGAACCAAAAAGTTATTCTGTACGAAGAACTCTAAAAACCTTTAAGAGTGATAGGAACAGGATAAACATACTTGTTTGTTTAATAACTGGCAATGTAAATATAATTGATTTTTATAGAATCATGCTTTTAAAGACTTTGCTAACCCCCCCACCCTTTTTTTTTGTATCAAATTATCAAATGGAGTAAAAATAATAAAAACAGACAAAAAACAGAACTGCAAAAATAGGAACCATTGGTATATGTAGCATTTTCACATAGCGTTATGAGAAAATATGTTAGATTGTAAAACAGCTCCTTATAGACTCACCCATGGAAAGGTTCTTTAAACCAGTATTATACAGGGATTGGTACCTTTTGCTTTTGGGGTCCCCACACAGCTGTAAAGTGTAATTACTTTTATGTTACAGTCTTAACTACAGTCACGCTTTAAGACCCCCTCATGGACAGCTGTGTATGTGTGTTTGTTGATGAGCTGAAGGTACAGAATCTGACGAGCCTTCGTCACATATTCATATAGATGCTATAAATTACATTCGTGATTTGGGTTGTGCAAAAAGCATGTCTGGTGATGCACTTGCATGTGAAAGGGAGTCAGATTCTGCCCGGAAGTCAGAATTTAGCACAGCACTGACAAAAATAATACAGGAAGAGAATGAGTCATGTGAATTTATAAAATAGAGTAATATTTCTGGATATTATTACAGGAGGTTTAAACACTGATTTGGCAACACGAGACACAAGAGCAACAAAGTCTTACCATATGTTTTGGCCTGAGATTCATTAATTGACATCAACTGGCACCAGCCTACGTCGTGAACTTTCATTAATACCATTAGCAGGGATGTAAATTACTGTAATCCAATTTGAACTGTTTTCCTGTTAGTGGTGAGACCACAACCAAAACCCAGGTTGAGATTAACTCCAGTCTGGTTTTTTACTTGATCACTGCCTTTCTCTTCCTCACTTCCTCAGACAACGTCATCTTTTGTCTCTATGCAGTCTCTGCCATGATATCTATGCTGGGAATACAGAGCTAGTGGCTCAAATCCAGAGTTACATAGCAGGTGCCTGGCATGGAAATGATGCCATTCTCACTTATATAAGCCAGTGTACCACCAAAATGATTTTGAATTCTGTTATTTTAGGCTAATATAACAATGTTGCTTTATTTAACCAAATGTGGCTGTTCTATGGCTCTTCTATTGTTTCAAATGACCCTTTAATTGGTCCCCTTTTTATTTAGATAGCCCTTCATAATTAATAACCACCTGAAGAAACCTTGATTATTCCAAGTGTTAATTTAGGTTTTAGATTGGGGCTAAGACTGCATTTAGGCTTAGGACTAATCTGTGGAAATTACATAATTAGGTGAATGCAAATTAAACACACGGTAAGCACCTACAAAGCATCCCAAAGAGTTCTCCAAATGAAATGTGAATATAAAGGAAAGAATGAATTCCATCAGGATGAATGGACACGAGGTGAAGGACACGCACTCCTCAGAGCAGCCCGCGTTTGCCCCCAACGCTCAACCTCGTAGACGTGTGTGATCCAGACAGCTGTCAGTCAGTCACACCTGAGCCCTGCCAGTAAGAAAGGGAAGGAGCCAAGAGGACAGGAAGGTGTGTTCGTGATGCGTTTGGGTATTGGAGGGAGAAATGCAGCAGGACTGCGAGAGGAGGATCTAGAGCGGCTCAGCCTCCGAGGGACAGCGAGGCAGCGGCAGCCGCTGGAGCAGGAGATGCAGTCAGACAGAACATGAAAGCCAGGAGCGGCCATGACACTTGATGGACACTGAGAGGCCGGGAAAGGTTGTTTTCTTTCTCTTCTTGAACGTGTTATCTATTCTGATCCTGCAGTGCAGGATCTCACGGCGGCGGTTAGGAGGCATTCGTCTAGTGGGGCAAAGCACCCGAACTGGTGTAGCAAGTCCAGCTGAACATACTCGGACCACCTTGCAGTGCCTTCCAAGAGACAATTCAGAAACTACACACTAACTAAGCAAGGCAATCATGAAACTGCGATGTTTGATAAAGATTCTAGGGCTCCTCTCAGTACAGCTTACCAACCATTTTTAAAAAAGGATCTACTAGCAGAAAATAGGAATGTATGTTTTCATATATGTATAATTACTCATAACTATAATTCATAGTGGTTTTGTTATCTTAGAATGAGCCCCTTGGATCTAGATATAAGCAGGGCATCTTCCAGCAGAGGCCGTCATGTAGAGATGTAATGTTGCAGTAGTGGCGCCGAAATTTTTGAAAGGGCAGCTCAAAATGGGTGGAGCTTTAGTATCAGCTAGAAGATGCAGGAAGAAGAAGGATAACTGTCGGAATGACTTACTGTAGCACATTTATCAATAGCTTGGTGCATTATTCTGATAGCATAAATCTTCAAAAATACAACCAGCATTAAAACTACGGGACTAAAATTGGGTTCTTGTTTGAATGTTCCTGTTCCACCTTAAATGGTGCAGCATTTACATTCAGGTGCTGACATACAGCTTGTTATTAACCAGCTTCTTCCACTTATCGGGGGGAAGTAGTGGTATTAAGCTGGGTCCGTATTGAATTAATAAAACGAAAGCACTGAGTTACTATACTGTGCTAATGATATGAGCACAGTAGGTAGGACTGCTCAGTTGGTAAAATAAATCGGCAGAATGCCAGAGCTGCATTACCATGTTGTGTTGTGATTTAGACTGGAAACCAAAATTTTGAAAAAAATCCAAATTATTATTTAGTTCAACATGTACAGCAGCGTCTCTCTTTTCTTTGGCCTGTTCATACGTGCACACCAGACAGCACTCCCAGACTTCTTATTGCTCAGCATCAAGGACTCATCATCATTTGACATTTTCATCACATTAAATAACAGCATTTGAGGACAATGAAAAATATTGTGAACGTTGACTGACATGAGGTGGGTTCTGGTTTTGGTACTGAAGACTGTCACGCCTCCGCGTCTTCCCGGCTTCCCCGCTCTTCGGGACTCCACTTCCCAGAGGGCCACGCTCGATGACGTCATGTCTATGCGCCCCCGTTCGGACTCCGTGATACGCTCTAGGTCACCTGAGTTTTAGCCACAGCTGTTAGCAATCCCTTACTTCCTGTATTTAAGCCACACACAAACACTCACACTTTACAAAGCTTTGCCAAACATTGTTTGGCAATCCTGAGCGGTCCTTTCTCGTGTTGTCTCATTCTGGTTTCCGACTTCCTTCGTTCCTCTACCACTCTTTCGCTTAATCCCTTTTGCTCGGGTTCTGACTCTCAGTTTGAATCTCTGCTTTCTCACTTTGGTTTTCCCCTTCGGTCTTCCCCTGTAAACTTGTTTGCCCTCGCTGCTTGTACTACCTGGTTCTGACCTCCGCCTGTCTCTGACTCTGATTTAGCTTCTCCCATTGTTTCGCTGTTTACTGGTGCTTGCTGAGCTTGCCTGTTTGTAAATAAACCGTTCCTGGTTTTTTAACCACGTCGGTCTTGAAGTCTTTTGTCTAACAAAGACGAAAAAGCACAGTTTAACCAGGGACCACCAAAAATATACGTACTGTGAAAACAGTTAATGTTGCTCTAAGATGTCCAAGGACGGTTCCTTTGGGTAATCTTGGTGTCCATCATTACCATCTCTAAATCACATCGATATGAATGGCTCAGGCTCTGGGCAATGCCCACTATTCAATGGTATTTGAAATGGTCTTTTTTAAAACTACATAGTATCCTCTTTGTGTCGAGTTTAGTTTAAGTAAAACTAGACAAAGGTAAACACATGGCCTGAAATCAAATGCACCTCACACGCAGGCTCCAGGAAAGCACCAGGAAAAGTGAAAGATAACCTGCATAGAGAGACAGCTAAATTGCCGGAGGAAAGAATGAGTCTATGTTTTTGAAATAAAAGCGTGGGTTGGAGGCTTTGACCGTTCTGCGTCTGCCTGGACAAAAACAGGGATTTGTCATGAGTTCATGAGCACATGAACCGGTGGTTCATTCAAATGCAAGTCCTTTCTATAAAATGAATCTCTGGGCTTTTATTGTCAGACTTCAACAATGACGGAACGCCAGTTTACAAGCTCTGTGTTATTAGGTGAAAGTTCTCTAATTAAAACTTACATACAATGTCTAATAATGGAATATAATAGGATACAATTACAATAGCAGCTTTTCCAATTTGAAAATTTTATTTTTTTCAAATTGTGGTTTTGACATTAAAATGATTAATGGTTCAGCCCTACTTCATATCTAATATTCTAGACAGCTGAGAAAGATATATTGCATAGTAGGAAGACATACATGACAGAAAACAAGTTATCAACGTTTTTTTGGCTTTCTGTCCATAGAACAAATATTTCTGTGACAGGGACTTTGAAGTGATGGATTCCTGTGCTCCACACACACACACACACAGACACACACACACACTGCATATTTGTACATATTTGAAATACATGTACACATTTACGCAGATTGACAGATTGTATGCCTATGCACTCGCTCTGTTTTGTCAGAAGCACACACACGTGTTTACATCCTCCTCCTCTGTAACAGTGAACTGGTATGTGTGAATTACAGTTCACAGTCGCATGTACAGCCTATCATGATCCACAAAATTTAGACCTGCTATTTATTTACCATAGATCGGTGTAATATATCGTCACTATCCAATGAAAAACACGTATCACCATTTTTGTTGATTTTATACTATTATATAAAAAATTCATGATGAATGGACCAAAAAAAAATGGCCCAAAACTGCTTGGAAAAATTTCTGGTTCCATTGACTTACATTATAATTAAACAAGGTTTTTGGCCTCTCCTGTAAAGTTACCATTTTGGAGATACTCGTTTTTCATTGGACAGCGACAATATGGTCTGAATCATACTATTGTAGGTAAACCCCCAGTAGTTCTTTCACTTGTTATCAAGGGCAAAGGTCCTTCTATAAAACTGACTGACTTGATAATACACACACCTAAGACGGGTTAACAACAACTGAATCCTGTATTAATGGGCCAAGCCAGTAAAAACTAAAGCTGATGGAGTGCTGCATTTATTCTCTAGATTAAATGAGACCATGATATTGTGTAAACCGTGTGACTGACAACTTCTTAACAGAAAGAAAGTAGGCTGAACCGATTAAAAGACAGCTAACAGTCTCAGGTTGCTCCATGAGCAGGAAAGGGTGATGGCTTTATTGTGTAATATATGATATGATCATGCTTGTGTGTTTAAACTCTGCAAGTATTGTAGTACTTATCTTATTTCATTGTTTTGGTAATTCCATGGGTTGGTTGGAAACAAAAGTGCTAAGTTAAAAAAAAACAGCCCCTTAAAAGTCATTCAATCAAATTCCTTTTTCATTATATTTACACAGAAACAGCCAAACGAGCACTCCCATTGACTGAGCCTTCAAAAGCTGAAATTAAGCTATGCTAATTAAATGCCCTACACAGTTTAAATGTCTGTGTTTTGGTACATCTGCTAAAAGTACTATTATACTCAGAAGTATTAAACAAACGTGTGGGACCTGTTAGCCTAATGCGAACACAACCCAGCAAATCCCTTAGAGAGGCCTGCAGAAATTTGCATTATCGTTGCTGTGCTAATTTGATAAGCAATAGCTAGAGGGTTACACTTTCTCCATCACTCTGTTACAGTTTTATTTTCATTATTATATGATAAAATGCTTGTGCAGTGAGTACAGTACACAATAGCATGTGGCTTAATTATAGCCTAAAACACCCCTTACCTATACTAAGGCTACAGCTTCATGTGGCTTATATACCCTACTCATAAATAGTACCATGGCTAGTTAATTTCACTGATTACCTCGTTCTATACTTTTAAGACACGAGACATTAGAATGACATGAGGTACTATTAAGAGTATATGTAACCACGTGCATATATGTGCTGTAGCTATCATTGCTATCTAACTGTTTTTCCAAGTTTTTTTGTTCCATATCAATTAAAGTTTTTTTTGTGGAACCATACATCAGGCATACCTATGTGAGATCATTTGTATGATGCTCCGAGTCTGAAACATGAGCAGAATAACAAAAAACAAATATTACACCGGATTCAACATAGTCGATCGGAATTCTGTCAAGAGTGGACATGCCATGGAGCAGGCATGGCTTACTTGACCCCGGTCCTTGAGGGCAACAGTGTCTTAAGCCTGTACTCTAGCAAAACTCTAAGCCACAGTTTTCAATCAATATTCATTTGGATACATGTCATCTAACCACCTCTCCATGTTCATCGTGAAGATGCTGACACGTCAAACGGCTGAGGACTCTTGACTCTTGAGGAATGGTGTGATAATTTGAGGTACACTGGATTAGAAAGTTAAAGGGACCATATCTGTTTTTCTTGTACTTCATCATTTTTTTCTTTGATGTTTCTGTGCGATTATGTATCAAAGGTAATCACTCTAAAGCAATTAAGTGATTGTTATGTGTTTGTTTTTAACACTTGTTTACATCACTCTCCAACCACCATTAAAATAGTTTATAATTGTGCCTTTAAGGCTGATTTATGTAAATAGCCTCTGTTTTGATTGGCTGGCCTGTATTTTGCCTCAGCTTGAAACATTCCTAACAGCTTCAGTATAAACGGGCAGAGTTAAAGTGCTACCCTATGTATAGCCAAATGTAATATGATGGTTTATATTAACAAAAACGAGTATAATAAGTAATAAATAATTTTGCAGCTTAATTTCTATATTGACTATGGTGGGAACAGTGTATTTTGAAGCATGAACAATGTTTACATAGTACATAAAGCAAATATTTTTATTTTAACAATGGAAATTCTAGGATATAGACCCTATTCCATGAAATAGGTCCTTTAAATATTGAGCTTGACACGCCGCTCTTTTTTAAGACCCTCTGTCTGATTTTTTTACTCACAGCCCAGCAGCATTTTGAAAGCCTTATATTCAAATCTGCTGTTGTACTCCCTCTCCACCCCATCAGCCTCACCTTTTCCCTGACAGTCTCAGCTAAAGCCCCAGGCGCATGCTGCCAGCTACAGTCGCTCCTTTCCTTCTTCTCTCTCTCAACTCTTCCCTTTCTCCCTCCTCCCTCCCTCTATTCCCCCTTAAAGCCTTTCTGGCTCTCTTTTCTCCCTGTTTGTGGAGGCTGCAGGCTGTGTCCAGCCACCCACGGCCAGCTCTGCGCGTGTGGAGGGATTAGAAGGGAGAGTGGGCCCTGATCGATTTCTGGAGCAGCGAGATGACAACTCGGGCATCAGCTCCGCCTGTTTACAGCTTATTCCCAGCAAGCTTCCCCGTGCTGAGCCCAGGTCAACAAATTGTTTGTTTTGTGCTGGTGTATACACTTGCACTAGAGTGTTACACCACACAGAAAATCTACACGCCCCAAGGATTAACGGAGAAGTTTGTTGGGCTGTTCAGTAATCTCAACAACATGGATACAACTATGCACAAAACTGAAGATGGCTGCTATTGATTTTTTTATACCCAATGTAGGCCATAATTTTTTCCATTTTATAGAAAACTCTACGTCCTACGTTACTACTGCACAAGATATCTCATAAGCAAGTTTCAGCACTTAAAGGGGAATCCACTGTATTTTCAAAATGTCTACGTAATGAAACATTTGAGATTTAGAGTGGTTTGACGTGCAGCGCTCCATTCTGCAGAAACCTACCATTAAAACTGTTCACGACAATAAATCTGTTGGTCAGGATAAGTCAAAAGCAATCAATGCCTCTAAAATTGATTTTATGAAATCGTTGAGAGTGCAATATGTGATGGTTGAGACAGGGTTTTACTTTAGGTCTGAGGTTTTAGCCAAAAATGTATTTATAAACACGCCAGGGATATAAGATGAAATATATTACCCAAAGGAAATCTATTTTCTTAGATTTACCATATTTCAACATTATCCACACTACATATTAATTGGCTGGCTATTTTGGGTAGTGAATATCACTATATCTCATTGATGTTGAAACAAAAACATGTATCTTCATGAGATTAATTCATTAAAGATTGATGTTTACTTTATGCATCATTTGAATGATTGACAGCATTGTATTTACATTGTGTAAGAAAAGTCTGGTCCATTCTATTGACTTGCATTAGAATTAAATCCAGTTTTTTCCTCTGCCAATGCACCTTTTTAGATCAAAGCACTCTGAATGGCTTCGCTTGCTAGAGTTGGTATCTGTGGAGTACCCTTTTTACAGTGGATTGGACTGTAGGATTTTAATGCAGTAGAATCAATATCAATACTTAATACATTAGAATCAATTAATCAGTGTTAATATTAGCATTTTTTTAAATTAACAAACATTATTACTTCAACAGGTATAATAAATATGACATCGGCGTAATTCTGAGACATTTACCTTTATTACTATTTACTGTTTGACATTCTGTGTATTTAAATCTTTCTCTTACTGAATCGAAAGAGAGACAGAGTAACCCATAAAACTAAACTTGGTGGTGAATTTATCTATGCTAAGTTTGTGATATTAAGATATGTCTAATGAGTTCACCCCTCACCAGGTTTAGCAGATTGTTAGACTATAAAAACCCCCCATTTGTGGTTCATTTTTGAAGCAAGCTCATGGTTTTGGTTTCCTGGTCGTTTTACTAAAGCATTTGCTCTCTTCCAATCTGTTCTCCAATAAGTGAATGCTTAAATTTGTACAACACAAGTGTTTGATTACACTACATTACAAATTACATATCTTTTCTTGTTCTAACTGCGTTTTCTAAACCCCTTTGGCCTAACATGTACAGAAATTGGCTATTGGTGCCCATAAACTTTGCTTTTTTATTCAAGACAATGATGTTTTGAAAGGTTATTTAAACTCATCGTCAAAAGAATAGCTGAACAGCAAGCAGAAGGAGGTGTGGGATTGCAGTGCTATTGAGAAGGAAGATAAAGATTACCAGGAACAATAAATGATGATGAATTCAGACGGACATGGGCAATATTTATTGAGCTACACATACAGAAGTAGAGTTTGTCAGTATGGTCAGGCCACCATGTTTGCTGACACAACATGCCAGACGTTTGGCACAGATTGTACAGGTTCATAATGGTGTCCTGTGATAATCCATCCCATGCAGCTTCAATATCCGCACACAGTTCCTGCACATTGTGAGGTAGTCTTTGGCCACGCTGACATGATAATAAGAGTAGATGTCGTAGCCGTCTGTGTGCATGTATGCGTGCATGGTGCAGTCGTCTGCCTATGGTGCTGGCACTAACAGGACGACTCATAGAGGACATCGCTGTTTGCCGAATGTCCACAATCACATGACCCAAATGTGGGGCCAGTCAGATACAGAGATGAGGCCCATTTTGCTTATGTCGCATGCATTGTCAAGTGTGAAACATGAATCACTTGAATGTCTCCCAATGTCAAATCTACCCACCAAGTTTCATTTACGTCCATCAATTACTTCTGGGTGCCACTACTATATTTGTGCAGCAAATTTCATGACGATGATTGAATTATTCAGAACATTTGTCGGGCATTAAGTGATGAGTAGACTTCAGGTAGCTTCTGGAACTCTTGCGGAGTAGACTCTTGAGAAGTTTCTCAACTTTCTGGAAATTCTTTTGCTTTGATTTGGACATTTACAATGTGTGTGTGTGTGTGTGTTTAGCATGAGTGCATGCGTGAGGGAATGTCTTGCCAGATTGGATTGGGTGTGTGAGAGTGCGTGAGGGCGAGTGGTGGCAGAGGTGAGTGACGTGACTCAGTATGTGTGGAGCGGCCCCAATGGAAGCTTCCAGGGGCATGTCCCAGATCCAGCAGGTGGATCAGTTGTGGCAGTGCTGGCAGGGGGAGTAACTCACTCAATGGGTCCGCGCACACTCCAGAGAGCAGCTTATGTCAGCCCCCCAGCACAAACACACACCTAAAAATATATCACGCACCTCTCACTGTCTGAAGTGCTACAGCATCGCTTGATCCACAAGGCCCCTCGGGCAAAGATGCGACAAATAAGCAGCAATGGCAGTGCTTCTCTGTTTATCTATCTATCAGTTACCAGATCAAGTTTAAATCAGGCCGTGAGCTGCTGGCCTGTGATGGCTCCTGTGAAGCTCCTTGTAATAAGCCTGGCTGTTACACTAGTTAGTTATGTTAGTTGAGGTTTGTTAAAAGCTATCATTCCCTATACTACCTTCTTGCTATTGATCTAAGCAACAACACAAGGTGATAAAGTTATTAGCTCACTATAGAAAAATAGCTAATTATAAAAATTGAATAAAATCAGGCAGCATGGCTGCTACTTACAGGTTTTGGTTGGGGTTGTGATGCTAATAAAATTAGAGCTGCTCCTCTTTTCAGTCTCTCAGTGTCAGCCAAAGCTGCTCGATATTGTCCAATGTTTGAGAAACTGTCTGGAGTGAATAAAAGTTTTCTGAGATCTTGTAAGATGAAGTTGTCTTTCTATTTTCCAGCTTCTTACAGTAAATTTTTTGGGAGTAAATATTAATCAGGTCAAGATTGTTACTTAACAGTCTAGAACTGTGGAATCAGCCTGTTTTACCGCCATTTTTTGCAAATATGGGATTGGTATATAAAACAGGAGGCAACAGTGTTTGAGGTTTGTGGTGTGTCAGTTCTACGTACCTTCTACTCTCCTTATTCAACCAATATAAATATAGTTTACCATTCTCTGGCACCAAAAATAAAAGTTGTGGGGCAAAAATAAAGAAGGTTTATTTACAACAGTGCTAGTCTAGGACTAAATTACAGAAATGGACATTCTTTACAAGAATCTTTTTCATTCAGAGGCTTGTTTCACCTGATGAATGAGAGTACTGACATGTCAAAATGTCAAAAGGACAACATCTATCTGCACTTTTACAGGAAAATATTTTAGCTTTTCTTTGTTGCTGGTATTCTTCATTGCTGTCCTGTTTTTCCTTTTACCTTTCACTCTCTCTCTCTCTCTCTCTCTCTCTCTCTCTCTCTCTCTCTCTCTCTGTTGGTCTCATTGGCATTCTGAACGCCCTTCGTCAGTCTTATTAGGAATATCTCTTTGGTGCAATTAATTTTGCCAATTTCTGTCCTGCCTTTGTTCACCAAACAGCCAAGCAAGCCAGTCCACTGAGAAGCTTTTATTCTACATCACATCTCAGACAACACTCTCGCTCTCTTTCCTTTTCTTTTTGACCACCCTCTTTTTTCATCACCCTCTTTTCATTCTTTTCCAACTTCATCTCTCCCTTCTTGTTATCACTTTCCCTTTCTTTCTTTTCATCTTCCCCTTTTTCCCTTTTCCTATCCTTCCGTCTCCCAATTTTCCCAATCATTCTCCTTTTCACCCTATCACTTTTTCCTTCTCCCATCTCTCGCTTTTTTCTCATTTTATCTCCCCTCTTCTTTGTTCCCTCCTCCATCTTTCTTTTTCATCTTCTCTCATTCATCTACTGATAACTCTCAGCCTCATTCTCTTTTCCACTATCTTTACCTCTCTTCTTCTATGTCTTTGTTTTCTTTCTTATTCCTTTTTTACTATTTATCCTATTCCCTTTATCAACAGTTTCTTTGATGAACTGTTACAGGCCTGAAGGCAGACTAAAGCACAGAGTGCAAGAGAGGGGATGAGAAAACGAGAGATGGAAAGACAGAGTGCATGAGAGAGAGCATGTGTGTGAGAGAGAGCGTGTGTGTGTAGGTGTGTGTGTGTTAGAGGGAGACGCTCCACTGGTTGGCTGACAAACAGAGGGGTCCCTCCAGAGCAGGGCGGAGGAGAAGAAGAGCAAAAAAGAAATAGTGGTGCAGAAAGAGAAGGAGAGTTTGATGTGGCTAGCCGTGCCCGACCAGACCCCCCAACACACACACAAAATCTATGCTCGCTCTTTTAGTATTCCTTCCATCCTCTTCAGAAGCCTCCAAAGAGGCACACACAGACAAACCGGACTGCGGGCGAGCAAGGCCTGGTCCGGGTGAGAGAGAGAGAGCTGCAGGCTGGGAAGGTTTTTTTCCAGAAAGGCGGAGTGTTTGCTCGAGGCTGTCAGAAGTGACAGCAGGCCGGGCGACTTAAAACCTCACCAGGGACTTCAGCTGGACGAGCCGTGCCTTCTGTCCTGTCTCTCCTCTCTCGCTATTCTCTCCTTTCACCTGCAACCCAGAGGCGATCTCAGTCCAGCTATACGCACACACCTGTTTCATATGCGCTTGCTGTACAGGTGGAACAGATGACGTTACTGTTTGTGCATGTGAGAGTGACTCAAGAAATAACAGAAGCTGATAGTCACCCATAAGAAGGCGGCACACTGGCCAAATAAGTACACACTAGCATCCAATTCTGTCAAGTAGTTAAGCAATCTCAAACTGACCCGCTTTTATGACTTCTCTGTATCATACAGTCTAGATTGAAGAACCGTAGTAAACATGCTCTAGAGTACATTACTGTGCAAAGGACAGGCAATTCCTTATTTAACTCAAAATGTGCACAGGAGCTTCAACAACTAAATATAGCATATTTGTATGTGTACCTTGTCCTTTGATAGAGTCTTCATTCTTTTCTGGAGATTTCTCTTCAGTTTTTTTTAATGAAATCTGCAGGGAAATATTTCTACGCATCCAAAGACTTCCAGCTGCGTTATACACAAAAGCTGAGACTATATTTCCTGCAATAAATGCTGTGCTCATAAATGCACAAATAATTAAATCCCACTGACTTTCTAGAGAGAACAATAGTTTATACTCAATCAATTTGAAAAAAGGTTCAACTTTAGCTGAAAGAAACGGATACCGCCAGGAATGAAGGACACACTGCTTATGCACAATGTTTTATGTTTTTTTATAAGAGCTGTACTTGGTTACAGATAGATAGGTGACAGTGCTGGTGAAAATGGTTTTATTATTATTATTTTTATATATGCTGAGATCTGGAATGTCTAGTGGCTAGTTCAGAGAACACTGGCTGTTTGTCTTTTTGCCTTTTTGTTTTGTCTGTTTGCATTTTTGGGTCTCTTTTTTTATCTGTACCAGCTACAGATCTGAGGCCCGAGTGGTTTGATTTGGTCCTATTTCTCAAAGATGTAATTATTCAACTGACCTTTACTTCCTCAGAAATGTGTGTGTGTGTAATTTGTACTATTTAATTGGCATCTACCCAGTTAAACCAGTGATAATAGCTTCAGTCTTAAATTTTGTCTTATCTTAGGATCAATTTTACAGGTAATAGTTTATTACAGTGATTTTACACAGAAATAAATTAGAGATTACATGATGCCATCTCCACCGCCACCACAATGGCGTATTGACCTGCACTTTGACAAAGATAAACTGGTGTCAACAGGCTTTCATTACTTATTAACAACAATACAGAATTAAAACAGAACAAAGCCTATTGGGTAATATTTTCAATATGCAACCAGGAGCAACGTAATGTAAGCTACAGTAATGTAGTACCTTGTAAGAAACCTGATGGGACATGCATAATGACGCTGCCCAAAGAAAAACATGTATCTCCATTTTTGTTGATTTTTACTTTTATGCCTCATTTGATTACATTACCTGCTGTTTACACTGTGTGGAGATTTCATGAAGAATGGGCCAGTAGAAATGACCCAAACCTCTTGGAAAGACATCTGGTTTCATTGACTTTCATTCTAATTAAATGAGGTTTTTGGCCTCTCCTGTAAAGTTGCCATTTTGAAGATACCTGTTTTTCTTTGCACAGCGACGATAACCAGTGCAGTTTAAACTTCTTGTGTGAAAGCAGCCTTGTAACTACAGAAGCAACAAATGTCTTGACTGATCAACTACATTCTGTACAAATTTCATTTGTGGCAGATCATTCTAGGATCACCTCACTTTTCTCTGACCAATCATGTCTTCCTATGTTTCACACCAGAAACCACTGTTCACCATCATATCTCTTACAAACACAACAGTTTTGTCCCTAAACTCCTCACCCCACGCAAGCTACTGGCCCCCCTCCACTCCGTCACCTTGAGCCTTGCCGTCATGCTTCTGTGATCACTTTAAAGGTCACCAAGTGTAGCCACTGTCATTACCTGTCACTCTCCCTCGCTCCCTCGTTCCCTCCCTTCCTCCTCAGCCTGCTCTCTGCCATGCATCTTAGCCCGCCACTCTGGAAGACAGATCAAAGTGCCATCTTTAGTTGGACTTTGAAGGTTACGAGCAGAGAGGACTGATCTCACAGCTACAGCAGCCTTCGGAGATATAGGGAACACCAGGTGGAACAGGGGTTTGTTAAGGGATTTGATGTAGCAGGCTAGCTGAGATTTAGAACAAGTATCTAGTCTGCATTTAAACCTATACACATCAAGGGGGCCGAAAGGTTTCATAGAAGGGTATTTTAATAGAGACGTGTCTGTGTTATGTTGCGTATTTGTTAAATTACTTTTTTGAGAAAGATTACATTCTTTGGAAGACTTTTAAACCAAAACTGTTCTTTAAAGACATTCTTCAGCTTTTTCTTTGGTATCTCTCCAAAAAAACTTTTTGCCACCTTTACTGTAAAGCATGGGGGTGAATCCATCTTGGATCCTTGAGAAAATTTAGTTCCACTTTCGCCTCAGATCTACAAAAAATCCATACCATATTTCTGCCCATCCTTCCACTATGAGGCTTAATACACTGTGTCTGAAGGATGTGTAGCTTTTTAAAAGCCCTCAGTAAGAAAACAAATAAAAAAAGACAATTAAAAAAATCTAACAAAAAAAATGCTGGTGTTTACAGACATCAGAAAGTCCTACAAATAACGATTTCACATCAAACCACTCAGCGCTGAGTACAGGTGTGTACGGGGTGCAGTGTGTCCTGAACCGATAACTTTTGCAGATGGATGGAAACACATGTGACCACATAACATTTTTAGTTTAAATACTGATGTGTCTTAATGCATCCTTGACAGCTCTTAAGAACCTTAATCAGCTGTATCTTTACATTTACGGCATTTAGCTGACGCTCTTATCCAGAGCAACTTACAAGGTTAATCATATTACAGGTGGGCCAATGTAGTGTTAAGAGTCTTGCCCAAGGACTCTTATTGGTGTGGCACAGCGTAGTCACCTAGACTGGGATTCAAACCCCAGTCTCCCACATGTGGTGTTGGCTCCGGGGTGGGTAGTGGTCTTATCCGCTGAGCTACACCAACCACATTACAGCAGAGAAAATTTTTTCCTCAAGAGTAATTGCATCTAAAAGCTCATAATTACGAATGTAGACAAACAAGGACTTGTGGGACATTTTTGTGTCACAAGAAACAGAGAGAGACAGAGACATGGTAAATGTGCCTCTTGTCACAAAATCTGATCATATATGGTCACTGGATGTGCATTTGACATGGAAAGGCTACATGTAAACGGCTATACATCGCGCTGCCCATGTATGATCAGGTGTGACCAAGTGTGAACGTGGCCTAAATGAGTTTGTGTAGAAATGTAGAAAAATCAGTGGAATCCGTTTTAAAGAAGTCACACAGAGAACCAGTTTAACCATTTATTAATGTAACTTTTTAGTTAATTTTCTGCATTACAGATTTATTTAGGTTTCACTAATAAGCAAGTCATCAGTGCTTGAAATATCTTATGCAGTTTTTTAATAAAATAAGTCAAATAAGTAAGCTAGCTTCCTTGACTATTTGCTTATTTGAAAATAATTATGGACAGATAATAAGGTAGTCATTATGTTGGAGTAAATTACCTTGCCTGTGATCTAGGCAGAGCTTAATTATAAAGTGAAAAGGGATTAATAAATGAACACTGATGCTTAAATCTGAGCTTTTATGATCTTTTTTAGCATGTATAATGAAATGTCCATTAGTTACTGATAGGTTATTCACCAGGCCAGTTGTCCCTTGACACTAGAAAGGCAAATGTCATTCCCATGAAGAAGGAGTATTGATTTAACCCCCTGAACCCTAGGCTTATTATTCAGTTCCTAATCTTAAGACTTATTATTCAAGTTCTACTGTGAATTATTCAGTAACTTTTATAAAACCAATATGTAAGTCATGTATTCATAAGAGTGAGGATTTAAATGGTTGTATAGTAGCCCTTAGAGTTTAAGAGGTTGAAATGGTGGATAATAACAATCTGGATTCAATTCACCATCAAGCACAAGGATGTGAATGAAGCGGTGGTAAAGACAGCACTACATTAAGGAGATCGCAAACACAGGTGTATCTTTTTTATCAACTCTGAGGTCTGGACTAATCAACGGTAAACTTTAATCAGATATGATCAATTATTCATGGCCTGAGGCCTAGCGAGAATGTCTCTCATACAGACAGCCCAAGATGAATAATTCAAACATCATTTACACAAAACCAAGTGCCTTTCAGATGCCACATGACTGCATTAGAAGTATTATGCAACAAAGGATGTTAATTAGTTCAGAACAAAATTTATTTATCTAGCAGCATTAAATGAATAAAAACTGGGAAACCAATTAATACATTACTTTAATACAATGCTGTGCAAAAGTCAGTCAGTTCCCAGTCTAAATGGTGGTTATGTACAAGCTATTCATTTTTCATGAGAAACTTCTAAGGAGATTGGGTGTCAGTGTAAGGAAGGGGAATGTAAAAAAAAAAAAAAAAGTCAATTGTAAAAAAAAAAGTCAATTGTAAAGCAAATTGTAAAAAAAAAATCAAAAATTGTAAGGTGCAGTTAATAAGTTATTTTAAAAGTTATACAGAAAGAGTGACTCTGAACAACTGTGATAGACCTGGTTAACTACCAAAGCTGGCATCATCAAATAAACAGTGCAGGGTTTTAGATTGGAAATAATACACAGGTGTTTGTGTCCATCCTTACACTGTGAGAAGGCAGTTCAGTACTATGGGTCTAAAAGGATGTGTAGCTAACAAAAACATCACTGTTGAGAAAAGAAATAGTCAAGAAAAGAAGGAATATTGCAAATCAAAAGAAGCTGGAATGTTCTCAGAACAATGGAGTGGTCATCCCAGAGGGGTTACTTGTGATAACACAACCAACTTCTAAGATTTAACTTTGGAGGTGTGCAAAAATAATCTAAAACTGAAAGTCTCCCTAAAAAGGAATAAAACTCTATTTAAGGCAAAGAGTGGACACAAAAAACACTGAAAATGCTGAACATACTAAAAAGATATATTATATTTATCTGCTTTCTAAATAAAGTTTCTGCTAAATATGTTTTCAGTGTTTACTTTGTTAAATGTTGAAAAAATGAATAAATGAATGAATGAATTAATAGATATAGTACCTAATGGCTGTTTGGACTAGAAAATCTAGCACATCTTTCCAACAAAAGACAGGAAGTGATCAGTAATAGTGATTGCTAATGGCATATGCATTGGAATATGGATCCAGATCGTATGACACTATGTAAGAACTAAGGCGTTTTATACTGACATGGACAATAAGTACATAAATAAATAAACCAAGGAGACTGATATGGTATTCATAAATTGAACACAGTTCTAACTAGTACAGTGTGTTACTTTATAAGAGGGCCAAAAGCTAAGGGGTAGGGCAGTTAGATAAATGGACAAAGTGTAATTGCTGACTGTCAGAATCTATCTTCAAATCCTTGACAGCAAGCAACCATACGTCAGAAAGCAATCTATAAATATTTTATAAAACTGTATAGCCCACGTTTCTTGCTCTTTTTCTGTCCACTCCAGCTACTAATAAGAAGTGCTAAAATGAAAAAAAAATGGTTGATGATGCAATATATTTCATTAGTGTGGAACCAAGGTCCAAAATTGAATCTAGTAAAAGTCAGCATTATTTTTATTGTTGTTTTCTGAAAAAAAAAAATACAAGCTCAAAAAGAAGACTACTGAAGAAAAGCCAAAAAGCTCTGTCCTTGCTTGCTTGTTTTTGTGTTTAATTTTAAAACAAATACGACACAAATGCACTTTGCACACTATTAATTCAAAATATGTTCAGTGACATTACACTCAAGAAACTGATTAACGAATGAATGATTTTTCTTGATTGAAATGTTTACATAATTTCCACATTAATATTGTATAACAACACACTTACTACCAAATGTAACTAGACTAAAAGACAAATTTGTAATGTAACATTCTATATACATTTGGAAATAGCACATTTGAATCAAGTAAATCCAATGCATCACTTGTTTCAGAGCACGGCAAAGCTTTTAGTTCAGGGTAATTAGGTCTACAGGGCTTGAGAGCGAGGCTGCATCATTTTCATGTGAAATAATGGAATCATGCTTATATGGACCAGAAGAAGAGGCAAAGAGAATAGAACAATTGTCTGCTCTACAACACAGCAGTCCAACATTTCCAGAGAAGAGTTCTAATGAGGGCACACAGTATTGATATCTCCATGGGAACCTTCTAGGGCATCACTAACAAACCATACTCTAGTGTTTTGTAGCATTTCACTTACTGCTCAGATTAACAAACACAGTTACAAAACATGTATTAACAAACACAACAAAAGGCAAGGCAGTAATGAATTACATATCTGAAAACGCAGAGGCCACTGGATAATTACGGGAAACAAGACGCAAAGTAAAAGAGTCAAGAAGGAGATGCAATTGGGCGAGGGATTTAATTACTCTTTGCCAGAATGCTAATTCACAACCAAGCTGATGCAGTGAACCGAAGCAGACAGGGAGGAATCAAGTGTAGCATTCAGTTTCAAAGCTACACCGCTTGAACATTGTCTTTGTTTTATAACTTAATAGTGAAGAGCTATGAGCATTCTTATACACATAACACTTCAGAAGATCCTCTAAGAGTGTTAAATTGGTATTTTAGGTGTGTGTCACTTGGCATGTCTCCTGCGGAGCACGCACCCTTGTCATGTTCCTGTCACATCTGAAGTTAAGAAGAAAGATGAGTCCTCTTTAAGGATGACACTGTGTCCTGCTGTGACTGATAGAAAGGTAGAAAGTGTCTGTAACACTACAGAAATCAATCTCTTTCCTTCTCTCTCTCTGTCTCTGGCTCTTTCTGTCTCGTCCATATTCCATCTACCCGTTTGATGCTTGCCTCAATCGCTATGTTTTCATTCAGGGATTTTCAACATTCTGATATCAAATCCTGAATTAAGTCTGTGCAACCTAAACACTGCAATGAAAATAAATGTCCATCTGAATGACCTGTAATCCATACTAAATTTGCCCAGGATCTAAAATAAAAAATGGACATATTTTAGCCTTGTTACTTCATGTCCTTTAGGCACAGTTCATTGTGTCATATCATTCAAAAAGGCAAAATTTTGTTTCTATGTAATCTTTGAATGAAATGATTTTGGTTTGGTTACATCACTGTCATCCATCAGTAAGGAAAAATTATACTAACCAATAATATTTGAGTATGTTGTCCCTCCCACTCCACAGATCTGACCACTCATCAAGCAAAACACTCATCACAATCTCCACTCATTAAGATCATTCACATTAAAAATCAAGTTTTTAACAAATAATGAAGCATGTTTTAGAAACTGTACATAAAAAGCCTTTCTGATAAATGGAGCGTTTGTTGAAGCAACCTATTTGTCGGATGATTATTATTTCTTAACCTACTTATTTTTTAAATTTTAGTCACTAACTCAATATTTGCCCCAATACTTGTCACAAAGTTCTGAAAATAGATTTAGAAAATGTATGGTATTTGTAAATTGTGATTAAAACTAATTTTATTAAAGTGCAAATACTGAAAAAGTAAGTTATCTGAGTAATTTGGGTGTCTTGAGTTATTCAGTTCAGTCCTCAGATGTATAAATTTACATTGTCATACTTTTCAGCCTTTATTTCCAAGTTTGCGGTTGAGTGTGTGGCATGCAAACCTTTTGGTAATTTTATTGCACTGGTCTTAAAATCATGTTTAGTCTGCCATGAAATCTTGTAAACTATGAAATATAAACTATGAACTGTAGATGCACCATAAGACGATTTTAAATTTACCCATGTTCTTTGTGAAATTCTTGTTCACATTAACATGAATGTATTTGAGCTGAAAGTGATCATAACTGGAAGCTTCACATACTCCACTGGGCCGTACAATCATGATGTTGAGAGTGGTGCAGTAACACTGTCAAACCTCTGTTTGTAAGGAAATTACAAACGTTTGTGAGTTAATTGAGCGAAAGAACGTTTCATAAAAATTGTAAGTGAAGTTTAACTCTGGGTGTCTTTCACTTCACATTCACATACTGTAATATATCTACAATTCAGAGTTTACAAGTGAAATACAGATTTCGTGGCACACATGTACATGTACATCCGGAAGCAGTGCAACAACATTGCCAGAAATTTGCATGTAGCAGACTGAACTGCAAACCTGTGCAAGCTGATCGGAATTAATGACAAAATATAAGCAAAAGGTAAATATGCACATCTGAAAATACAGCTGAAGGAACCAAGACCCAAGACCCCATGCTTCCTCCAAATCAAGTCACCTTTGTAAACTGCCGATGACACAATATGATTGGACAGCTCAGCACACTTGAAGGAGACCACTAACTGTCAACAGTGTTATGTAAGCTAACAGATGCCCGAGTTGGCTAGTATCGTGAAGAGTGAATGGGAGGTGGGAAGACTGGAAACCCTTTCTATTCAGAGAGAGTAAGGCCAATTATGCTCTCATGCACTCCTGGCTACCGAATCTCCAGACGATGAGAGATGGTTACTCTGCTTGGATTGTTATGAATTTTTTAGGCCACATCTAAACTTGCCAACATTTCATTAATATGTTCATAGACCTTTTTTTTTTTTTTTTTTTTCCTCTCTACAATTTCATTCCATAGTTTGTTGCAGTTGGAGTGTGTGCCTGCATTCCACTACTGTACCATGCACCTGGGTGTGTGACTGACTGTATGAGAGTGTAAAGCAATGCATTATTCTCCAACGGGCGACTGTGGATAAACATTGTGTTGCTGTTTTTTGTGTGTGTTATGACACTGTTTGGACTGTGTGACTGATTTCCATCCCCTGCGAGAGCTTTGCCTTCGTCTGCCTGGAATCAGGAGCAGTAAATAAGTGGTAATGGGAGCGAATGGGAGGGAGCTAGGGAGCGCTTTCTGTCATCACTTTAGAAGGTTGTGACCCCAGAGCCCAGTGACACTGAGCTGCTAAATAATTCAGCCGGTATCTTGCGCAGGGCCTCTAGAGGAGCTGTGGCTGTGATTGCTTGGAGCTGACTGACTGACATTTGCACATGAAAATGGGCTTGGTTTTCCCCCAAACAGCAGCACAGCTTAAGGAAAACAGTGCAGGGCCTCCGAGGAGGGGACCAGGGTGAGGGAGAGAGGGGCAGAGGCACAGGGATGACAGCATACACACCTGACGAATCCTCCAGGCTGCTTGTGAGAACAGGTCTTGAAAAAGTGCAACATAGATCATTTAGATTCAGAATCAGAGGCACATTTGAGGAATTTGATCTGATATGTACACACCTATATTTATACACATGTAAAATTCTATATATACCAGAACTAATGCTAGTACTAATAATATATACTACTAATATATAATAAGTACTAGTAATAGATGTACATATTAAAATGCTTTTTTTTTTGGTACTTCTACTGAGCATTACCTTTCTTCTTACTAGGTATGAGCGCTGGCTTTGGGTTGCTATTAAGTGCTCTCATGCTTTGTATACAACTTTATATTTTTCTTTTTTATTCTTCCTCTGAGCTTAACACAAGTTTTAGACTCTAACCTTCTGGTTATAGCTAGAAAACATTCTCAGATAGAGCACTAAGCACGATTGTAATTCGCTCTGGATAAGAGCGCCTGGTAAATGTAAATGCAATTGTAAACGTACTACAATTACAACATGCTAGACTATTAACAACTGTTCAAAATGTGTATAAAATGCAATAAATAAGGGTGTAATTCAAATAATGTATGATATGTTAAAAATATTTCCAAGGTTGACATATTTTAATATAAATTCTATTAGAAATTATCTCTATATCTATTTCATTGCTATGTAACACTTGCTAATAGCATGCTAGACTACACTTCCTAGGGTAATTTCAAGACCCTCAATCTGGAACTGGCTTGCACTTGCACAAGACGTGCACCTACAATCTGTCCTCTTTTGAACTCTGGTATGTCACCCATAATGTTGTGTGCATTGCAATATTTTGAGCAGCACTGTGCTTTTACCTGCTAACTGAACCTTCACACTCTGCTCTTACTGGTGCAACGTGCAATTAATGTAGATTGGCCGCCAGGCTGGTCCAATTTAGCCATGAGACCTCCCACACTAAAATGACAGGTGTTTCAGTTTCATTGTCCAACCCCTGTATATATATATATATATATAATGTATATATATAATGTACATACATAAGAACAGTACTCTCTGCTTCTTTGGTTGAAACACATCTACGTTTACTCTCACAAATTCGAAAGTAAAACATCTAACTGTACTTTACAGTTGCTGTACATACTGTATATAAACTCACTGTCATGTATCTTTTACTCTGTAAGATCTGTACTTTCTACCACTCCAGTCTATAATTGTACATTTTGTGACCTTGAATCGTTTGCCATGGTTACTTCCTGCACTTTCTATGTAAATAGATGCTAACTGCATTTCAATAGGCTCTGTACCTGTACTCTAAGGAATATAATCTGACATGTTTTTATTCAGTTTATTTATTTGTTTTAATAGCAGTACAAAGCATTTTTGCTGCTTTTGGTCTTTCTGGGCTTTTTGCTATTCATAACCATTCTGTTGCATTTTTGCTTTCCTTGTTGTGCAAAAAAATATTCTGCAAACAATGTTAGAAAATTCTCTTCAAATATAAAATGCCACCAGTGTGAAATCCATTAAAACATATTGTGCTTTTTAGGCTTATAGACAGTCATCCTAAATGCTTGATCATGCACAAGAACATAGTTTGTGATCTAACAGTGCAGCATTCTTTTAGCTGATTTTATGCAAAACTCAGTGGACTGCTGGCATTATTTGCTTTAATTACTTTTGAGAAATCTTTAGAAATTTAGACTTCCATAACAATAAGGTCAAGTCCAATTAGTTAATTCTGTGAGCCAACACGGTTCAATATTTAGGTTACTGAGGGTGAAAGATGTCTAAGGGTACATGGGAAAGATATTTTAAATTAAATAAATCAAGTGTAATTTTGTATGTTAGCATGATTTTATTTTACACTGTTCACATGTAAAATACACTACACTGTAGTGTGCTATTACAGTAACAAAAACATATTTATGGTCATCAAGACCATGTTTAAAAGCTTTTCAAATCATTTCAACTGTTACATGAATAAACTAACAGTAAGATTCCAGCATGTAACTATACATATTTGCCAGTCGAAGGGTCATCCTGTCCCTGTAAGACTGAGAATCATTAGCTCTGCTTTACACTTATCAAAACAGTAGGAATCCTTAACAGTTAATTGCTATAACATTGCTATAACATGTTCCATGTAATATAATTTTGATAATTTGTTTTATTATGTACAAGTTATTCTTTTCAGTGTCAGACAAAAGCAGAAAATATATTAGCATGGTCCAAAGAGCATGGCTTGAGTATTTATGTAGATTTAGTCATCATTAAATCTTTACATAATGTATAAATCAGCTGCTGAGCTAAAGATATGCAGAAAAAATACCAAAAAAAAGGAAATACTTTTATCAGATATCGATGATATATTTAACAGAACAACCCACAGAAGCGTAACAACCAAATTTAATTTAAAAAATCGTCCACTCTTTACTTTTATTACAACTTGCAGTTTTTTTAAAAAAGCAAAAAAAAACAGCTTCTTGGCAGTTATGCATCCTTTCAGACACCCACAATGTTGAATGTTTTTCATGGTTTCTTCCAGAAATGGTTTCTTATGGAAGTGGATTTCCTTATATGTAATTTACACTCAAATTTAAGCCTAAAAATGAACCAGGTTATCACCAGGTTTTAATGTACATATATATACATAAGTATGAAGCCTGGCACAAACACAAAACATACATTTGAGTGAATAGCTTTTGTTTAATCTCTTAACCCTCACAGAAAATGAATGTGGACTTAAAGAGGAGGAGCAGTGGGACTGCATGCTCTCAGTATGCTTGACCATATCTCTCAGCTTGAGAGGGAGGAAAGCAAGGGATAAGTGGACAGCGAAGGGGGAAAGAGGGAGGGGGAGAGGGAGAGAGACGACAGCGAGGGTGGAGCGCAAGACAGATGACAAATTGTGATTAATAAATGTGGTCCGGGACGCCAGTGTGGAACGATGCTTATTAATAGAGAGAATTAGAGTGGCTGTGCAACTCAATCTGCACACTGTCACTCTGCATCAGGCGCCATAATCAGAGTCTAATGAAACAGCACGGTAGCTCTTTCTCTCCTTCCTCCCCTCTCTTTTCCTCTCTCACTATTTTGCAGTCTCTTTCACTTCCTGGACCCAGTTACCTTCACCCTTCCTTACGACTAAACTCACACATGAACACATACAAATGCACATCCACGTCCTAATGCTGACAGAAATCTTTATGAAGATTTTACTCCACTTCAGCTCAGGAGAACTTTAACATTCCCAAGTCTCCTGTAGGCACTAAACCATAAGCTTGAATGTGTCTGGGGTTTGGACATAATACTCAAAGTTATATATCTCAGGTTATCCACATGTCTTCAGTTGTAGAGCCTATATAATAAGACTATAAAACAGGAGATAACTTGAGGATTTGAGGTAGAACTTTACGACTACATAATGTCATGAGCATTACCCTAATGCTTTACTGTTGTATTATAACCGTGCCATGTTTCTTCCCCAGCTCCACAGAGTATGTGTATATGAGTTTTCAGTGGTCTAATTCATCCAGCACTTGTTAAAGAAATCTTGCATATTTTTCAGCCTAATCTCTGATCATCTTTTTTTTTAGCATCATAATAGACAATAATTTTATATTTTTATTTTCTTAAAAATGCTTCTTTGTTATGTAGTTGCATATTTTAAATACATTAATTAACCGGTTTATTTTTGTCTGTATATTTCTATGACCTGTATACTGTTGACCAGGAGATTAAAATTCCTATGGTGTACAGTTTAATGTAACAGCTATAAAAAAATAGAATGTTTTAACTTATTCCTATAAAATACTACTTTAGTCTTATAAGCTATATGATATGACATTTTAGTTATTTAAATGTTTGGCAATTACTATCACTACTGGTAGCATTTAAAGGGTTTAAACAGAATCAGCTCGCATAAACTTGCAGCACAGATTCCAACTGGTGTGGCAATTCCACCATATAATTATTCTCCTTCCTCTTCACACACAGCACATGCAAGAGAAAATTTATTGAAATTATTGTCTGTGGTAATCAACTACTACAGATGCGCAAGACAGACGTCAGGTTAAAAAACACTGTAGTATTCCTTTAAGGGACAGATAATTAGATGAGAAATGAATCAGATGTGTTAGAGTAGGGAAAACACCAAACCAGAGCTTTTTAACTCCAGTACTGGGGAGGCACTGCCCTGCACGGTTTCAACTATTCCCTGCCCCAACACAACTGATTCATGTCTTTAGCTAATTATCAAACCCTTTGTGAGCTGGATCAGGTGTATTGGGCCATGGAACAGCTGAATCTCTGCATGGCAGTTGCTCCACAGTTTCTCCTCAACAACAATGTGGTCAGATGGAAAGACAAGGAAGGCTCAGATTTACCAAAACCATAATGCTCATATTCATTTGCAGTTGAACTAATGATAGGAATCTGACTATAAACTTAACAATTTCTTATCTGAAGCACAGGCCACTTTTAGTTTTCATATTGTGAATAGATACTTTAATGTTTATCTGGACCAGAGGTGTCTCATGTCGTTTTAGACAATCACCAAAGAAAAACTGTGAGCAGTAACATTTCCTCTGGCCTATAGCACAGAGACTGGAAAACACTGCTTTAAGCAGTAGATACTGACTCCTGAGACATTATTACAAGAGACAGATACATAATTTGTGTGTTTGTAAAAAGAGAAGACATGTTTTATGGGTGGCGCTTAACTTCTGGCAAAAACTGACAGTTAGCATAGCAGTGTTGGGTAGAGGAATACAGTGCTATATGTAGATTGTCCAGTCTTCTCCATAACACTTGTTTCTCTGAAATCATGGAGTGAAATATCTCACTAGTGTATATGCCCCCCAGTGACAACTGTAGACGTACAACTGGCAACACATTTGGCAGCTGGCCAAGAGACCAATCACAGCAGTGATAAGAGAGCATCTATCCCCTATACAAGCAAGTCCGGCTCCCAAAATCATCATTCTCAGAACACACTCTTCCCCAGCGAAGTACAAGGAGGGAAGTTTAGTAAGGTACCTTGCACTTGATTCAGAGAACATGGATTACTCAAGTTACCTAGCGTTCTCTTTCATCATTCGTTTGGTATGAAGATGCACGGAGCCAGTTTGAGTCCAAACAAGATATCCAAAACTCGTAAGTCACTCCTATAAAGGCAAACCTGGAATTTGTGGTGTTAATGTTTTGAATAAGTACTGCCTCAAGCATTTTTGAAGAACATGTAAATCCAAAATGAGATACATCTTTCTTGGGAGTGAGTACATTTGACATTTTTAGCCATTTAGCTGACACTCTTATCCAGAGCAATGTACAAGTTTTTTGTTTTACAGGTAGGCCAGTGATGTGTTAGGAGACTTGGTTTATAGTTTATAGGACTAGGTTTATAGACAGAGGAAGCATAGCATGGTCTAACCCTGTGCCAGAGCATTAGGTCAAGGAGCAGCCAAGGTAACCAAGTCCTGAGGTTTTTTGACTTAGGTGGACAAGCAAACTCCTTGGAGACGTCTGTCTCATGGCCATTATAGCACTCCTGCCTCCTGCATGAGGTCTTTGTTCGGCTTGGAAAAACAAGGCACCAAAACACGGTGAGAAAACGCTTTATAGGAGTAGGGCATTCAGCTCTTCAATCCACACATGGAGGGCAGGGAGAGATTGCATGGCAGGGAATGAACAGGCAGGGAGATTTCTCCCGTTATGAAAACCCTGTGCTTCCTGTTGGGTAGTTTTGGTATTGGGCCAAGCAATGTGAAGCCTTTCTGTGGGTTTCATTGAGAAAGAAGATATCCAAAAAGCAGTGCTAGGCATGTGCTTGAAATGGAATGTCTCTCCTCCTCAGGCTTGTGTATGATAACACCACTACCCACTTGGAAGCTACCGTCCCATGTGAGACACTGGGGTTCGATTCCCGGTCTGGGTGACTATGCTGTGCTACACCAACAATTGGGCAAGACTACTAACACTACACTGGCCTCCCTGTAATATAATAAAGCCTATAAGGTACTCTGGATAAGCGTGTCAGCTAAATGGCATAAATGTAAAGATTCTCTTACAAATTTCCTCCTTTGGTGCCAGGGCCATGAAAAGGGATGGGAGACTCCACATCCACAATGTCCCCAAAGAGGGGATAAAATGGCCTCCTGGGCATGCAGGATGCCCATGCATGTGATGCAGAGGGGGTGAGGATCCTGTGCAGTGACCAAGGAGCCACAAGTTGCCTTGCAAGAATGCAGAGTGTCATGAAAATTCATGATCTAAGACACAAAGAAACAAGAAAATTAGTCTTTAAACTGATGAGTGGAAAAAATGTGTAAAAGGAGATGTAAAAGGTGCAAAGGTGTAAAAGGTGCAAAGAGAAAGGAAATTGAGAATGAACAATTTGAGAAACGCACCTGCCTATATAAGGTGCTGCCTTATCACTGCTCTGATTGGTTGGTCAGTCAATTGAATGAACCCAACATTTATGGAAAAGAAAAAAACAAAGCATATGAATTTCTTTATGCTACAATTTTGTACTTTGCATTCAGGTCCAGGACCTTACATATCAAGATTAGTCGGAAGGTTTTTTGTATATTATCGACTGACGTAGAGCTTAGCAAGGGACCAGGACGTAAAATGGAGCTATACAAGACATGGGCTCCTATAAAGTCACATAACAAAACATGGTGAGGTATGCTCACAGCAGTGCATTGTTATGAACATTTTTCCATTGTTTAAAATATGTTAAAACCCTAGAACTACTGCTGCTACTACTATCTAGGTTTATGTAAAAATGTTATTTTTATGCTGTAAAGCTAAGCTAGTGCTAATAAAATAAAATAAAAAATGGCTGTTAGCTGTAGCAGTTAGCTGCAGGGCTAAAACAGTATGTCCTCTATAAATGGGATGTGTGATTATTATCTATATCTACTGTTTACGTCAAGTTCAAGTTCTAATCATGGCAGATTAAGGATATGCCACACTATTTTTAAGGCAACCATAAACATCTGCATTGTACCTCAAGGACATCACCGACATTTTTGTTCTAGAGAAATGAAGGTCATTTGCTTTTCCATTTATATTCTGAGATCCAACAGAACAACAAGACATTTTGTTATTATTCCATGAATCTCACTCATTTTGCTCCACTTGTTTCATCTATGGCTTGTACTGTTTGCGAGAGGTCCTGCCATTAAATTAAAAGAAAGATCATCTATTAAAATTAGGCTGTAATGGGGAAAAGGCCATGGCCTTTGCATGTGATGCATCACAGAATAGGAGTGCTGAATTAGAATGAGGTTCCTCACGTATTTACTATGGTTTACAGACAAGAAGAGATCCCATATCAGTGCTCATTTGTCCAATTTTTGCCTTATTTTTCACCTTGACTTCAGCTTGGCTATCAGCTTTGGCTTTACAGTTTGGCTGATTGTGTTTATTAACATACTAATCAAAGTCTTGAGGGCAACAGACAATCAGGTGTGGTAAATAAGGTAGCAGCTAAACAGGAAAAATAATAGCTGTTAATTATTAGGCACTAGGCTATGAAGTGCTCACTGTGTACTAAGAAAATCCTTCATGAGCTAGGATCTCACATTAAAAGGAACTTTAAACTTAAAAGTTAAAAAGACTTTAATCTGTGAATCACAAATGACAGTCTATTTAGTCAAACTCTAGGCTCAGTCCATGCTCAGGAAATTTACCCTAAAAGATTCACAACATTTGTCTTGTGTGCGCCTTCTATATTCCTAGTCATAACATGTGACTCCAGCTTACTTGTTTTGATAACAAAAAACACAGATTAATTTATTTTTACAAATATACACAGAGATTTAAATTCACATATAATGGCAAGTGAGTATAGTGGTCTACAACAGAGTTATTTGACTTCAGTGTGTTGGTGCATAGTGATAGTCCATTGATAATATAATAAATGAAAATGACTGCTTTGTAGATATACACATGTCCTCAGGTGTGTCAGTGGTTCTCTAACCTCAGCAAGGGGCAGAGGAGCTCTCATGGGACCTTCCATTTACTAATGATTACAGCCAATTAGTGTTTAACAAGGCAGCAATCTGATGGCATATGGTATTTAATAAAAAGCTGTAAACCACAATTGATTACAGTGCAGGGTGTCTGTGTTGTTTTCATTCATTTTAGCATGTACTGAAACTAAAACCTTTTACATTTGTGTGACAGTAAATGACTGGGCTGAAGCTGATTTCCTAGCTTTTTCTAGACGGTATATGTGTGTAATAGAGAGATATGTAGCTCTACCTCTCTCTTACACACACACACAAAGCTAGATATGCATATGAATAGATGATGATGAAGCAAATTTAAATACCATAACTCTGCTATGATCCATGCTCTCCAATGCCCTTTAACTCGCCTGGCTTCATTGGCTTTTACAAACAGAGCATTGGAACATTAATTAGTAATGTTATATATAGAGAGATGTAAAACTATGCACGACAAGAATAAGAACTTACAATGACTAATGGGTTGTTTAAGTCACACATCATGGAATAGGTGTTTAGCTAGGCTCGCTGTGACGCGGAGCTGTATTTATGTTTGGGATGCCAAAATGTATGAGACAGGTCAAAGTAACAATTCAAAACACCCTGATAGTAAATATGTAAGGACAGCATCAAATGCTTGGACAAAGGAACAAGTCCTTTTAAAGCCTTTATAATAAGTCTTTTTGCTGTTATAAGCAAAAAGAAAACCCCAAAGGAAATGCCAAAATCACAATGAAAGAGAGGGTCAGAGAAAGAGTACGAAACAGGAAAGAAAAAGAAGGAAAGTGGGAGAAAGAATGAGGGACAGACGGCTTAGAGACGTGCATATTTCAATATTAATCAGCTCAGTAATATTTTAACAGGCACTAAAAATCCAATTCTCACTATATTGCCTCTGACTCTTGGCAATGATTATACATCCATAGAGGCCGAAACTGCACTGGAGAAGAGTGTGTGCGAATGTGTGTGTGCGCGCACATATGCGTGTGCACGTGTGTCTGTGAGGTTCTAATAGAACAGACTGACTGACCCACAAACTGAAAGTGACACACCATTTAACTCAACCCACAACATCTCACACACACATTCACTCCAGCTCTACATGTCCCTGCAGAATCCTCCTAGAAGCCAAAGTCACTCATATCGCACCGGTCATTATTTTGGGGAACATCTCGTCTGGACTCGCTCTCTCTCTTCTGTCCCAAGCGCACGTTCGCTGTGCCTCTTTTCCCCTGACAGTGGTCATATCTGAAAGAGGGAGGAGGGATGAGAAAGAGCCATCAATATGTATTCCCCCTGCTCCCACCTCCACCATTAAACTTTAAAAATGCAGATGTGTGATTAAACCTGACAGGGAGGGAGATCGGATGAGTTATACAGAATTCTCGATGGAGCCGCACAAAAAAACAGACCATATTTAAGTACATGCTGCATGTGAAGCCACACAGTGATCATTGACGTGAAACTATATTCCCTATAAGGCACTCCATGCTCATAAGATTACATTAGATCCTTGTGTTTTGCATATCATATTGTATTCTAAAAAGGTTTTGTGAGTAAAATAAAATAAGTAGAACAGAAGCAAAAGGTGGGTGGCAAATCAGGCTCTCATGGCTATCTGTCTCAGGAAGGTTAATTTGTGGTGATCTGTGAATGGCTTGGGACACTTCTACAGAATACACAGTACAGAATCCGTTGAAGGTTTATGATAACTGGAATATGTGTGAGTACGGGAGGCTGCATGAGTATGTGTGCACATGAGGGAGAGGGAGAGCAAGAAAGAGCACAATGGTCTCAGTGTCCTTCACTAATGAGGTCTGAAAGCTAGTGCAACTAAAAGACACTCACATACACTGGCCTCGGAAATACTTACCGCTTCATCCCTAGCCCACAACACAGATGCGCTAGGCTATTCCTATCTATTCCTGTCGTTAGTTTTTTTTCTTTTTCAGTTCAGTTTCATCTAAAATCTCTATGTGCATAGGTTACTAACAGGGATGCTGAAGACATTAATACCTACCTACGTTACTTTATCCCCTATGGACAATTAGGCTGAACGAACAAAGAGTGGTAAAGGATAGAGAGAGTGAGGAGAGGGAAAAAGGAAGGAGGAGGAGGAGGAGGGAAAAGGGAGGGGGAGAACAGATCGAAACATGAGGGGGACAGTGGTGAAATCTCACAGGTGGTGGAGAGGTCGAACCAGCGCCGTCGACTGAAGCGTCTCGGTGATTCTGCGGAGCTAACAAATTCGTATTTTTAGCGCCGTTAGCTTGCTAGCTAGCTAGGCTAAACGTTAAAGTTGAACTACAGCCTTTTCCTGGCGGAGTGAAATAGTTTGTGGGGATTTAAAGCCGACGCAGAACTGCTCGCTGGGGAGATGAACTCCCGTTCCTTCTTTTAAGCAGTTTTTTCGGTGTTTTGATGAAAGATTTGCGGTGTTTTGGTTTTTTTTAAGCCTCACCTCAAACCGTCGGTTTGGTTTGAAACACGCAGCCGTTGGTCACCAGTGCGTTCTGTCAGGTCGCGCGCTCCCCGCGTGCACTCGCTGAGGATGAGTGGAAGGTAACTTTTCACAGCCCTCACCAACTTAAGAGAAAATCGTGACTGAAATCTTCTTGATATATGTGTGTATAACTAAAAGAAAACCCTGAACGTCGACGAAACGGTAAGTGTTTTCAGCTTTACTCTTACTTTACCTCATCATCACTCTTTTTGAAGCTGCTTGTCGTTGTTTAGCCTCGCTAGCATCCTTCTCAGGTCATCCCCTCAGAAAGGATAAAGGGAAACATGCATTATGTGAGTGCTTGTTCCTCGGGATGGTGACTTGAAGATAAAGCCCAGTTCTCTTGAAAGTCGACCTGATAAGGTAGCTAGCAGTAACAGTAGCCTCTAAATCAATTAGCTGACAGTTCCATAATAACTTCACAAATAGGGCTACAAAGTGTGAAAATGTTTATACTGCTCTAAATCTGTGCAGACTGTTATTTCAGGACATTACAAAAGTCCTCTAATGAATCAGCTTTAGCTGATTTTGCCATCTATTTCTTCCTCCAGTTGCGGAATTGTGTCACTTCCCATGAAAGCATCGGATCACCTTCTCAAACAAGACATTTTCCTAAGTAGCACTCCAAGACTTCAGAGACATCAGCCTTGCTACTGGGTGTCCTACGAAGACTCATACGCCACATCTCATTTTTCTAAAACATTGGGAAAGATCAGTGTTGATTTTATTCTCACTCATGGAGCATTGAAATTCATAAGGTGAGCTCCTGGCATGCCTACATGAGAAAGTGCAAAACCAGCGCTAACCTGTTTTGAAAACAGAACATTTGTTGGCTGCACACGAACCTTAAAAGAATTGAGTTTGACAGTTGTTCTCTTTGTCAGCCGCTGCTAAAGAGCTCCTTTGCTGAGCTGTGGGACAAACACCATTTTTTACTGATCTGCGATGAAAGAGCGAGACTAAAAGGGCCTTGTGTACCCTGGAGGAATCCCTGCATAAAAAGCCTGCGAAAGGGGTAACGAGAGACAAGAAAACTCAGAAGCCAGAAAACGGCAAATTTGTAATAACATAATCTCTGAAGAAATTGTCATGCTCATGGCGTTGACGGTATAGGTGATCCAGAGCTCACTTGTCCCATCTGTGCTCCTTTTTTCCTGCCACTCCCTCATATTCTTCCCTCCACCCGATCCTACCCATAGTCCCTAAGCACTCTTTCCTCTCTGTATGCTTCACACTCCACGTTTGCCTCATCCATAAATTCATCCATTACCCTTCTCCCCATTGGTCTCATCTTTCCGTAGACGTCCTCACTTCTGACTTTTGTTAATATAAAAAATCTCCCCGCTGTCCCCATTGTTCGTACTTTTAGTCCCTATTTTTGTCGACTCCACTGTCCACCCTGGCGGGCACCATTCCGCCCAAAGGTGAGGAGGACTTTCTCGCGCTGGCCGCCTCGCGGCTCAGCCGCCGTAAGCGTGTTATAGGGGCAGCTGTGGGCGTGGCCATGGTTCTCATTCTCTTGGTCGCCATACCTCTATTGGTCCACAGCACTAAAGGGGGAGGAGCTGGAAGTGCAGGAAGTCATTATGAAATGCTTGGCAGTTGTCGGATGGTCTGTGACCCCTATACCCCCTCCCAACATGGGCAGGAATTGACGGCTGTCTCCCCGCCGCCACCCGATTTCAACAGCCGAAGAGGAAAGTCTGGATACAGAGGGCCCCCGGGGATCCCAGGACCACCTGGGCCCAGAGGACCCCCTGGGGAGCCTGGAAAGCCTGGTCCACAGGGACCTCCAGGACCTGGTCCTAATGGTTACGTGCCCTCATTCTACAGCCCGAAGATTGCTTTCTATGCGGGCCTCCGCAAACAGCATGAAGGCAGTGATGTGCTCAAGTTTGATGACGTGGTCACCAATGTGGGCAACTACTATGAACCCAGCACTGGCAAGTTCACTTGTCCTCTCCCTGGTATCTACTACTTTACCTACCATGTTCTCATGAGAGGAGGAGATGGAACCAGCATGTGGGCAGACCTCAAGAAAAATGGGCAGGTGAGACTTTTTAATATAATTTTTGAGTACGTTGTGCATACGGGTGACAAGTGGAAATTCAGATTCTCTGACACATACTGAAGTATAGATACTAACTACCACATGTCTTAGATGTACGATTGACCAATGATGTTGCTTTCATAAAACTTATCAAAAGGTTTAATGATGAAAACGGAATGGATGGGGAGATTTGAATAAAACTGTAGAGGGCTCCCAGTGTGATGCATCTGCCTATAAGGCTGGCATGAACCAGATTTTGAATCCTGTTGCTTTCACATCTGGAAGTCCAAGAAAGAACGGATAGGCCTGCTGCTTTTTGACTGGGAGGAATGACTTTACACCTTGTAGGCTGTGTACCTTGTAGCAGCACGTTTTCTTTGATTGAAGCACATTCAGATTTTACTTGACCACATGAAAAGCCAAGTGTAAACACAATACAGGATACACTGTCTTCAGACTATAACTTAAACCATATTTGGATCTTGCCCACAAGATAGAGGATAGAGGTAAATTCCAATCTCGTATCTTAAAGAAAGTCATACATTAAATCTTGCCAAAGTATCCAAACAGGAAACATGTTAATGAAGTGTAAACAGCCTCTTATTTCCTCTCTGATATTGATCTATAAAGAAAAAGATTGTTCATTGGATCTTTCATTTCACATGCACAGAACTGGACAGTTAGTGTTCTCCTCCAAGCATGTTCAGTTCCTCTGTCATGTTGAGTGAGCAGAATGTTTTTTTATTTGCCCCATATTTATGTAGGCACCATACAGTATTGAAGATATGATAGAGTATATAAACTAGTGAGGGCGATTGCATGTACCTATTAATACGATTATAATAGGATTTCTGTAATTAAGTGATTATTCACGTGGTTATGTTAACATCATTGTTCTTCCCAAGATTAGATTAAGTTCTAGAAATCTAATTATAAATTCATATCAAAAGAGCTAGATCTTAGCTCAGTCTTCACATGTTGGAAATCAGACCACTGTACCAGAAATAAGCAAACAATGTTTAACACAGTAACCACGAGATGGGAACAAAACACTTTTGGGTTACAGTAAAACCAACTACATGCTAGATAAAATTACAGATTAACATATGCTTCAGTGATTAGATAATGTATAATCATATACTCAAGGAAGTGGCTTACATGAAGTTTTACATGATGTTTATGTCCCGTCTTATTCTGTCAAAATTGTCTGGTTGCAAAGAAATCTGATTGTGACTTGTGTACCTAGAGGTTTCCTATTATCTGATTACATAAATGCATTCAAAATGCATTGAATGGATCACTGACAATCTGATTTTCTGCAGTTAATATATTATACATATAACTGCACTTTAACTGGTGAATGGAAACATTCAAAAACAGAATTGTTGTGTTCTCATTTTATATATATATTGTCATTTTTGTGTGTGTGTGTGTGAAAACATTTCTAAAATAGTTATTTTGCCAGCATTGTGCTGAATGTGGATATGACCTTGCAGTGTTCTTATTAAATGCAATACATTCATAAATGGCTATAAATACAGAGTATAGGCACAGTATTCCACAAACTGTGTAATTATACAGTAATGCTTATCTGTTTGTTTTTTTACTTGTATACTACTAACATGACACACCCTTTGGGTATAAATATTGTGTTTTATTTTAGCATTGCAATGCAAAGGTACAAACCTAGAGTGTGAATCAGCTGTAACATAAGTCGTTTATGAACTGGATGCTGTTGCTCATATTTTCATTGGAAATGAAGGTCGTGCCACCAGTTGAGTGTCTACATTGCCGCATGAAAGAGTTGGGAGTTTAGTGTTCCCCTTTGACGCTATCATGGTGCTAGACAATAGTGCATGACCATCATTTGTGGAGATATGGAGCTAGGCTTTGTGCACAACGGTGGATTAATTTGTGGGTCCTTGCTCTACCTGCTAATGGAGTTAAGGGTGAGGACTACTATTGTGAGGAAGGACAAATCGTGAAGGTACACTGATTATGAATTTTCATGGCTGATTTTTTTTTTTTTTTTTTTTACAGCCAAGGTGTCCAATGGGCAATTATTTGGACTAATTTTATTAGACCTTTTACTTATAAATAAAGCTATTTATACCAAACGGTTTGTGCTAACTATGTGTGCTAAATTAAGCACATTGTTTAGTACTTGGTATTAGCCAGCATTGTCATACAAATAACATAATTTACTCTGCAATTAGAACTGTCATTTTAATAATGAAACAAAAATTCAGTTTCCTATTTTAATAAAATACGTCAAATGAAGAGCTACATAGAAAATTGGTAGCAGCAGCATTCATATACAGAGTGTCTGCACTGTTACGTTATGTATCTAAACTGCAACCCAGATCTGCCAAAATAAAAATAAAACAATATTCTAAAAATAGATTTATTTCAGTTTAGGCCGGTTCCAATTGTACATCTATGCTGCTGGGTAAGGTGATGTAAAACAACAGCCTTTTAACATAGAACATGTCTTTTTGTCCTTTCGGTGCTCTCTTCCTGTTTACTTCCAGTTTCTTTGTTTCATGTTTCCAAATTTTTCACCTAGTATCCAAAATAAGATTAGTAATGTGACCCTTTGGGGGAAAAGACAAAAATATTATTTGCTGTTTTTACATTTTGTGTGGGTAAAAGACATGAAGTGTGAGAATGTCCTCAAATTGCACCATGCAGCGTTTTTGCTTTTCTAAAGACAGTTGTTTGAATGTAAATGTGTGATTTTGTGTATATTTAATTGCAATTATTGCCGGAAGCTGAAGTTAGTTGTTAATAAATAAGCATGTTGAAAATGTTCTTTTCAGTCACTGTATAAATAATCAAGTGACAGAAGCAGCTGTAGTCCTTCATGGCAGCATTTCACCTTTTTTTGATTGCGCCATTTGAAACTTTGGACTGTCTCATTAACAAGTGTATTTGCAACTTCATTATCACCTTAAAGTGAGTGCAGTAGAGATAAGCATATATGACTGTCAAGGTGTGGACAAGCCAGGTGTGGATGAGCACATCAAATAAATAAAAAAATAATGTAAAATTGACGGCTTATTCATCCAGTTGCTCGGTCCCTTGGCACTAATTAAAGACTAAGGCAGGATATGGACAGCAAAAATAAAGGTGTCTGCTTCGGATTTGAGAGATTACATGACCTGTGTGTATAAGAAATCATGTAATAAAACCATTCCAGCATCCATTTTCTGTGTGGTGGGAAAAGTCTAAAGACACATTGACAGGTTTATAAGCAAAAGCTACAAAATAGCCATTTCCATTTAATTAGGAGATGAATGCTGGAAATGTGCCATTTCCCCACTGTCGCTGAGAGTGACGGTGCTCCCCGTGAATATATCAGAGTGAAAGCACATTACAGAAATCCTGTGGCTGCCATGTACAGTTTAGTATTATCATGCAAGTCTGCACCCCCCTATTAAATCATTCATAACTCTTAGATTGGATCCTCTGCCCACCACCCATGCCCCATCTTCTGTATGTTCATTGATTGCCCATTAATTATCTTTTCACTCAATTCAATTATTTAACCCCATCTCAGTCCATCTCAAACCCATCAGGTGGCTCTACTTCACTAGGCTGATGGGCCTTGTGTCCCTGATTGAGAGATGTGTGTGTGTGTGTGTGTGTGTGTGTGTAGTGCTGGCTTCGGTGATATAATGTGACCAAAAGAGCAAAAGAGAAAGCGCAAACCCTGCAGCAGAAATGTAGTGCAAAGGACCCCAGGCCATATCTGTGAAGATCAGGCAGTGGTAGCTTCACAATTAGTCTAATGAGTAAATGGTGCAGAATTTAAATTAATTAGATATCCCTGAATGTAGGTACCACATCGCGAAAGAATACTAACAACTCAGGTGGGTGGTTTTGACAGACACTGAGAGACTTTAATTCCCAGAGGTGTCATCTCAAAGGAGGCACTGAACCTCAGGGATTGCAAGCTGTATGCTGATTTCTAAAAAGGTTATTTTTGTACACTAGCAAAAATGACACTTCCTCAGGAATGCTGTTGTAGCATCTTTGTAGTTCTGGTAAGCCACCAAATGATTTAAACTATGTGCTAAAACAATTGAAGGCATCTAGAAGGGATGGGAGGAAAAATCGCTACAGCATGTTATAGCCCTATATCAATATTATATTGACATTAGTGCTGGTATTTAAAAAATTAAACCTTTTGGTACTGCAATAAAAAGATCAATTCAGTTCCACTTCGCTAAAGTAACAATAATTAAAGTGAGATGAGCAGACTGAACATTTAAATTTCATTACATAAACTGTTGACCAATTAAAAGAATAAGATGTTGACCAATCTTCATTTGGGGACATCATTTGCAGCTGATATTATTGTATTGTGATAATGTATATGTAATAGTGTACAGTGCAGGTAGGGAGAAGTCTCACTACAAAGACATCTGCTGTTTACAACCACATACTTAACTCCACACCTGGCTACTTCAGCATACTGTTATTTCCAATATGTAGCCCTAACACAAAGCTGTATTATACTCTACTGTATATGTTAACTGCTGTTTGCATCTGAGTTTTAGTATTCTAACATTCTGACATACGGTTACTACTCCTGCAAATTTTGCACATGTCCTACTGTTTATTCATGTTGTGACTTTATTGTTGTGGCATTATTACTTACTTATTTGTACTGGATACTATACTGGAGGTGTAGCCTGTGTTTTGTTACACTGTACAACCTTGTATTGGTGTAATGACAGTACAGTTTAATTAAATTGGTTTGAATTGAATTGAATAATATCATGTTATGGGTTCTTTGGTGATTTCCAACCCTTTAGTACCCAATTGTAATAGGCTACAGTTGGAACCCGCCGATAATGCAGTTTATCTCTATTTTGGCTGATCTGTGGTATGACATATCAGCCTTGAAATTTAGCCTACAAATTGTAAGCTTTGAATAAAAAGCAAATAATTATCTTTTGTTTTCTTTCACCCTCACCACTCCACTGTGACTTAAAACAATGCCCTCTTGCTGATTAGGCTGTTAAGAAATGTCTCTATGAGAATAGTTTTATGTACAGTAGCTGTGTTCAGTGCACTGCCTTAATGCTTTGCCTCGCAGCATGAAAAACTTTCCAATACACTTTCCGTCCTCTTGTGTTATAACATTTGAGGATATGTGCAATATGGCAGGCCAGTGGGTGGCCTGCGGGCCGCAGTGCCCCAGCAAATTAGGAAGCCGAGCGAGGAAAGGATGTGGCTACATAACAGGGAGAGCTTGGCCGAGGCAGACAAGCCGCTTGACGGAAAGATCAGACAGGAAAGGAAGATAGATGGCTCAATAGAGACTTACAGACAGTGCACCGTGAGGCGAGGCTACTGGGAGGCCTGCGCCAGGGCCAGAATAAGCATGGAGCTGGAGACAGATGGAGAGCTAGCCGACATGTCATGGCCAGGCAGGTTAACAAGGTGTCTGGAAAAGAAAAAAAAGGAAACGTGAAGACTACATTTGGACGTTTGCATTTGTTTACCAATTATGAATGTGGGCAGACGCCAGGGTGTTAATTAAAGCTCTGATGGCTCCTCCTGGGTGTATTCTGCATACTGCCTCACCTGGTTCTGGGCTGCTGTGTGCATCTGGTCGAGTTGTTGGTGCGGCAGGTCTGACGGACAGTGAAAGCTGCCCTCAGGGGAACTTTACAGCGTGACAGCGATGGCCTGCTCAAAGTGGGCCCCCTAGAGTGTGAGGCCAAAGACTCCCAAGGGTGCGCCAGCACTGTGACAGAGCTGTCCGTTCACCAAAGACCGCTGATCTGTTTCCTTAAGTAAATCTTTTTGGCATTTTGGCTTCTCCAAATGACCTTTCAGCCCACTATACCTTCTAGCATTTTGTTGGGTGTTCTATGAGTTAGGAGTGTGACCCGATTATATTAGTCGAAACTGGTTGAAATGTAAATAGTACTGACGGACAAAGGCATAAAAGTCACAAGCATGCGTAAACCGATTGAGGTGTGTGGAATTGTGATTTTGCACAGCTGAGTCTACAGCTTAATTTAGATTCTGTTGCACTCTTCCCTCTTGAAGAAGTGCATTCGACATTTGTAAAAATCAGGGTGTCTAAAAGGGTCTATAGAGGAACCACGTTTCTCTAAAGAAGCTTTAAATGGGGGGTTCTTGTCAGAACACCTTATTTTGTAGAGGAGTTTTGGTGCAAGTGTGAAAAACCTTTTTAAAGTATTTAAAGACCCTCCATATAATGTGCCAAAACAAAACCTAGCAAAGCTCTGAATAAAGATTTTTCCCAGATCCGTGCATGATGGCCAAGAACTGTTTAAAAAACAGTTCTTTATTTCAAAGAGGCCCCATGTTGACTGTTGTAACAGTTAATTTGTTCAGAGACAGTGGACAAAGATTAGTGATATAATTATAACAGTGCCCTTCTCGATACTTAATGACATCAGCTTCACGTTTCCTCTGATTAATTTAATATAATGCCCACTCAGTTTAAAAGGCAACACATGAAGATGTTCACTGCTCATTTGTTTGCTGTATCACAGCACCTGCTGCAGCTGAAGTGAATTAATTAGCACGCATTAAGGGAACGTGGATGGTTGTGTGATGTAGCACTGTCACTTTAGAATTGTCTGTCTTTCCCAACCAGAGGCTGAAGCCACACTCAAACAGATAATTAATTATATGGTTTATTTATATGAGTTATTAACACAAATTGTTTTACACAAATTTATCTTGTTACTTCTTGTGAGTGCATTTGTAACTTGTGGGGTTATTCTCGTACAAGGGTTAGATAACTACCATTTGAAGTCCCGCTCTCTGATGATGGAGTAACCGCGGACGAAAGAAGTAAAAACATGAAAAGATTTGTTCAGTAGGCATGACAGTGCGAGCATTAGAGGTGGCACCTTTATTGTTCCGGGGCCGTTAGAATAATGAGATGTTTTTCAGCGTCTTTTCTTTAATGCTAATGTGGATTTGATTCACAATAAGACAGCAGGCTCGTATGTCATCTCTGGCTCAACGGCACCATTTCTTCCTCCTCATCGTTAACTTCCCCGATGCTGTTAATCTTTTAATTTATAGTCCCATGGCTCTGCTACGTAGTTCCAAAGTCCTTTTTCAGAACCTGTGGAGTTAAGGAGACCAATGCTCATTTCATCTTCTCTTTCATTTAAAAATTCCCTCTTAATTTTTTTTTTTTTACTGTCACACGGTCCTTTAATAGATCACCAAAAGGTCGAACTCTCTTGCACAGTGGTGTAATAAATGCCATCGCCTGTCTGTTAATGACCTGTACCTGCTATAAAAAATGTCTCCTCAAGCAGCGACACAGACATGATACAATTGAGGCATAATGAGTGTCTGTGTTAAATTGGTAGCCTCTAATTGCCGAATAGATTTAGCTAGAATCACACAAATAAATGAAGAACTAATAACGATAGAGGAAGTTAGTTAGATATGCAGTGCAGCCTTTTAGGCCGGCTGATGATTTGGGTGTGTAAATTGCGCAAGGGTGACCGTCGTCATTTGCTATAGTCATGCCGATGGTCACATTATTTGTTATGGTAGATCTATACTCTAGTCGTAGATATGAAGTGCTTGAGCAAGATGCCAATTAACTATAACGGTGAACAAGTAAAATGATTGCTTGTCTCACTTTAATCTTGTTCACCCCTTGGGGGACAACACTGCTATTCAATAAATGTTCAATTTCCAAGTCTTTTGGCTTCCCCCCACTCCCTCCATCGCTATGTGCTCGGTCCCTTAGGTAAGTTTAAGAGCTACTTTTCCATTGTCTCCGCTCTAAGAGGTCTGTATATCACAGAGAATGAGTCCTGTCAGTTTTATTACCACTGGAGCACAGCAGCAACTGATAAAAACAAGACTTCATATAACCTCACATCTCGGCGGTCCCACAAAATAGCCTCGCTTGATCAGTCTGTTATCCTAACCCCCTCCTAGTCTCTCTGTCTTTTCTCTGTCTCTCTCACTCTCTGTCTCTCTCACTCTCTTGCTCCTTGTCTTCTTCTGCTATCGCCTCGTCTGTCTCTCGCTTCACATCTCTGCTTGTGTATAAAACGCCACTGCAGCTGCGCCCCTCTTTTCTCTTCCAACCTCCCCCTCCCTTCCATCTCTCCATCCTTCCCCTTCGTTTAATGGTGCCCCTGTAATGAAAAGTGCTGGTAGAACAAGCCCCCGGCAGGCCCGAGGGTCCTCCCTCGCAGCCAGTGCCGAGATCAAGCCAGCGTGGTGTTTCACAAGCAGCCCGCTCCTACGTCAATATCCATCTCTGCTGCAGTCCACTGTAATCCTGAAACATCTCCCACCCTGCTCCCCCACAAGACAAGCTTTTGTTTCACTTATATTTGATAAATGCCGGAAAACATCGAACGGGTGAAGTCTGTGCTGCTGTGCATTGAACCCTGTGCCTGCTGCTGGCCAACAGGCGCCATGGAACCCATCCCAAAAATACAGGGCAAGAATCGATGGGAAGAGAGAGGGAGAGATAGAAAAGGGCTTAAATGTTCAGTGCTGGGCTCCTTCTAATTAAAGTGACCACTTGCATTTTGGTATCGAGCCTGCGAATGTGCCTGAGGGAGAAAACGGTCCTTTTCCCAGTTTGCCAAACTAATGAGCGCAATGACATAGGCAGCCGTCGATGGCAGAAGCAGGCCAGGCCGTCACTGTCACACACGTAGATGACACATTCCTTATATTGAACGCCTCGGCTGACAGCTCATAGCCGCTCAATATTCTTGCCCTTTTGGAATCTCAGTTTTTCTTAAAAAGTTTTTGTTTGTGTCAAATCCTTTACATATAACTAGTTTAGAAGCTATATTCAGCCTTTTCAGAGGGCATCCCTGTAGTCCTATACTCATAAATGAAACTCAGTTGATTCAAAAAGGGAAATCTTGTAGTTCACACATCAGTATTCAGTGATACATAGCTAAACGGCAGCGCACTCAACTCAGTTTACAAATTATCGACTGAGCTGTTCTGCAGCCAGAGACTGTAACTGAGTGCACCTGTTAGATTGTTGCTGTCAGAATAAAGTGAGTCAGATATGAGGTTATATATACTGTATGTATATTAAGAAGAGAGGCCTAGTGTTATTTTGTGTCTTTTAAATTGACAGGCTAAAGTGTTCATTATGGAAAATCCGTATTGTCATCTGTATAAAACAACAGACCCTATTTTTACATTGTTATTATTGACAGGATCACATGTCTTAATTCAGACATGTGAACTTAATTCAGTGGCTGTCTCTGTGTATATATATTTTTTCCCAAGCTGGTCCATTACGGAAGGTTGTCGGGAAAGCTTGACAGAGATTGAGCGGTGACACCATGGTCGGACATTGAGCAAAGCACCAATCGATGTCTGACATCTGTCAGCACATGGATCGCTTTTTTTTTTAGGAATATAGGAACAGAAGATAAACAGAATTGTTCAGAATGTTAATTCATTTCATTAAAACTGTGGTGATACAGGTACACAGTACAAATGGCCAGAAGGAGTGCTTTATCTGTTATTATCAAATTAAATCTGAGACTCATATGCGAATTCCTTAGAAAAGTTACTAGGAGAGTTGCTGTTTGTAGACTGCTGACACTTTGGGCCAGTTTAGCAGTTTTTTTACTGAGAACTTTCACAGCTTATAACATACCTGCGTACATATTGTTTGACCATAATCATTCATTATTTTCAGAAAATAAAATATGAGTTTAATATAATATATCAGAAATACAAGAAAATAGAGATTTATTTTGTTTCTTATTTGAAATACATTCACTTTCAGCTGAAGGGATGGTATAACTTTCAGTTTTGTGACATTTGATAAGATTTGCTTTTGTTATAAAGTAACAATCCTGGTGGTTTGGGAACTATATGATTACATGAACTCTACATGCAGTGCATTGTGACTGCCATGATTGGTACATGGTGTTGTTGCTAAAAATGCACCAAAATTTTAGACACAGACACAATTTTTATTATCATCATATATTACATAATCATGAAAAAAACTTTTTTTATTATTTTGAAGAAAATTAGTTGTTTAGATTTATTAACCAATCTGTAAAATAGGCCATAGATTAATAAGTAGTAGTCATTAGTGGCAGTTGTCCATTGCATTAAGGGATCTAGGCAATGTTGCTCCCACAAAGCAGATCGTAAGTGTTTCAATATTAAAGTCATGTGGCAAAACTATCAAATTATTATTTAGACAAACCTGATCTTTTATAGTCTTATTAAATATGCCTATGTTTTAGGAAATAACAGACTTTCACAAGTGTTAAGCAGCTAACTGTCAATCAAAATAGGTTCAGTGTGCTTTTAAAAGGGAAACAGTTACACATGCAGTGAATCAAAAAGAAAATAATAGCAGTCATTCCTTGGGTCCTATTATGATGCTAAAGGCCAGTTGTGTGTATTTATTAAATCACAACAGCCACTTTTAATGTCAGATCTGCCCCTGGTTCATTGAATGTGTTTTTAAACTGCTTTTACATATTCCATTTTTTTCCAGCTGGGAAAAAAAATCACTGTGATGGAAGTCAAATTAAATCATGGTAAATGAAGATGCACCCTCTAAGCTTACCATGTTACCATTTTATTATAGGTTTCTTCACCTCCTTAATTGTAAGTCTATTCAAGCGTATAGGTCTGTGTGTCCACATGACTAAGCCCAATTTAAAATGTTAACAAACAAGCAATAGATCCACTCCAGGGAGTCAATACAACGGATCCCTGATGCAGAATTTAAATAAGTCTGTTTCTATGGAGTGCAGCCTCTCAGCCTGTGCACAGGATGTGTTTCTCGCATTAAATTCAACAGGTCGATACTGGAAAGAGATACAGTGTGTGTTTACATCCCTCCACACTGAGTCTTATTCCACAGGTTGCACCATATGACCACTGGCATTACAGGAGATCAATACAAGAAAGTATGGGAGTAGCCCCGTGCCACTTCTCTTTGCCATTTGCTCACAGGCAGCCCACAAAACCAACAGACCCCAAAAGCAATTCATATTTTCTTCTATAAAACAGGGTTTAAATGCAATGCATAAAACAAGTCACTAAACAAGTATAGATGTATGCCACTGATGGAGACTTTAAAGTAGTATGATTAAGTAGCATATTCTGTATCATGTGTCTGACTATTAGTAATGAATTAAACTATGGTTATTCGGCCAAATGTGAGAAAGTAGTACTTTTTGTCACAGTGTAAACATGTGTGTTATTCCAAATTACACTATACAGAATAATTATTTTGTATGTGTACAATAGTTGACACTGTTATGACAGATTGGGTGTGTTTTTGAGTCCAGTTTGGTGGCTTAGCATTTCACATAGATACTTAATGCTATGCAGTATATTATAAATATAGTTCAGAACTATATTTGTTATATTAAATATAAGATTTAGCTTTATTTACTATTAAAGAGCACATGAAAGATCAGTGGACTTCACTATGTGACTCCTGTGATTTTTATGTGAATTATATTGCATCAGCACTATTGATGTACAAATATATAGGGAAAGAAAATCTACTTTGAAAAAAAATGGGGTGTATTTTCTTTATCACCTCTCATGGAGTCGATAGTAATGTCTAGTCTTTATTAAGCCATTTGAAAGCAGGAAAGCTGCACACATCTGTGTGAAAATGGGAAAAGCCTTGAGAGCCGACCCATTCATACAGCCAGAGCTGAGCTATGGACGTGTAATAAACATAAAAACACTTGAATGAATTTATTTCTATTGCTTACTGTGTATGACCTGTAATTACCTAGCTATACACTTGCATTAGCAACACTTCTTTGTGTCTACACTGATTGTCTCTTTTATCAGGTTCACTTACCAGATAAGTGCACTTATAGATTTTAGTAGACTCTGTATCATTAGTTAGCCCTCCTTTAACCCATTCATGAATGGTCAGGCCCGCAAATAAGTAATCCCCACAAAACCACAAGTAAGCAGGCTGTACTATTAAAAATAACGTTATTTGAAGTGATGCCTAAATAACTTTTCAGGGGATGGTCCTTTAGAGACCCATTTTTGTAAATGAGACCTGCTTTTTTGCCTGTGCTAAGGGACAGTGACGGGGTGACTGTGAGTGCCTCTCTGGCCTTCCTCTGACCAAGCCTCTATTTCTCTGTGTGACAGGTGAGGGCCAGCGCCATCGCCCAGGATGCCGACCAGAATTATGACTACGCCTCTAACAGCGTGATCCTGCATTTAGACGTTGGGGACGAGGTGTGCGTACAGCTGGATGGGGGCAAAGTCCACGGGGGCAACACCAACAAATACAGCACCTTCTCCGGGTTCCTCATCTACCCCGACTGACTACCCTCCGAACCTACCACCCCGTCACCCCACAATGCTGCTCAAAACACTCTCAAACACTCACGGTCACACATATCCATACACTGAATAGACTTGAAAGGAGGGACATGCACATGGTTCATGGTTTGATGCTGGCTGGAAGAAGGGCTTCACAGACATGATCTCATGAGCAAACTCTTACTTTCATTGAACAAGTGCATTTTCTGACAAATTGTTTGTATGTGTATGCAAAATATGGTGATATGCTATACCTATACACCTACACGTTTCCAAAAAAAGTGTAAAATAGATATTGCATATAGAAATATATCTACTGGATTGCTATCCTCTCTCAGCCTTTGCAGCATTAGGTGTACATGTGTTGAAGTCCAGTCATTTTTTGTGTGTCATCAGAAGCCTAATTCACTTCAGTGAGATTGTATTTGAATTCCCGCTAGAGGTTGCATATAGGGTTGACTGATGTGCTTTGCTGAATTCAGACACAACTGTTCCATATGGCTGAGATTTGGTGGGAACGATTTCACAGGGGGTTATTTTCACTAACAAGCGGACTGATTTGATAGCGTCACGCAACAGGAATTCGATACAATGACATATATATGCGTGCACACACCACCGTGGGCCTGTGATTAATCTAAGTCCCACGGTTCAATTAATTTGACTTAAAGTGACCGCTTTGGCTGTCTGTGTGGAATTGAAAATATGGCCCGTGTGCGTGGACGTACGGGAGATAGGATCGAACACACAATGGCTGGCCACGGCTCTGAGCTGCGTGAGCATGGATTTCCAATATGTCTAAGCACACCGGCCCAGACTACAACATTAATATATTGACTTAGGCTGATAATACCTTGTCTCTAGCTTCACTCCATTCAATGTCTTAATCATCAGACTTTTTGCAATTAATAAAAGAAAATAAAGGAAATAGTTCCTTTATTTTTGTGGGTGTACAGGTTCTGATAGGAACTGCCTAAAACGGGTTGTTTTAGGAAAAAAGGTGGTACGTTTCAGAACAATGCATCAGTTTTAACTTAAACCAAATAAAGAAAGGGAGAAAAAATGGATCTCTGAAATATTAAACAAGCTCTGGAAAATCAAAACTGCTAGTGCTAATCTGTTACATCAGTTTCATAAATATAATGTAAATGTAGTGTGAGAATATTATTCAGCCTTTTACACTGATCTTACATCACCTTAGTGTTTATCAATAGCACTTTAAATTGTCCAGTGTTATTTCGTCTATAAGAAATTTACTAGAACTATTTTATCCCAGCTAAATCAATGCAAACTGACCATGCTCGGATAATAATGAACTTGAAAATGAAAAAGAGAAAATGAGATTTCTGTAAATTGTTTATTTCAAAGATTATATACAAGTGTTTGAACATGTCAGACTCTCCTGAGTGTGTTTGTATGTGTGTTGTGAGCGACGGTGTCTTCCCTCTTGTGCAGAGAAATGCTTCATTGATCTGAAATCTCAGCGTTTTTACCATGTTTTCTGTCTCTTGAATTGCGTGATCACTCCACAACGTACATCAGCAGGATATGTATGGCTGATTGTGGAAATGAAATCTTATAGTAATTCTCTACGATGCCTGGTCGGGGTTGTCACAAGACAAGTCAAGCCATGTGCAAATACAAAGAAATGCAAATACACAAAACATCAATACATCTATAACTCAAGCCGCATTTCCTCCTCATAAAGCGACTCTATAATAAAGAATGTTCAAATACCACTGACCCCTTTTTTCTTTCTCCTATATGCCTAGTAGCCTATTAGACTCCAAAAGCTGTTTCAAATAGTGAAAACGTTGCAAATGATCTGCTCCCAAACAGGCTGCCACAATAAGCTTTATCAATATTCAAAAACACTAAACAACTTAAATGTTTAAATACAAAGGATTTCGTTTAGCACAGTCTGTGAAATGTTGAATGCAAATCATTAAATTATTTTTTTTAAAGGTGCTTTTTTTATTCCGGCTAATTTTGTGTGTTGTAACTCGTGAGAAAAATGATTGTGCCATACCGTGTATCATAAAAATCATTTAGTAGTACTGTGATATGACATTTGGCCATATCGCCATATCACCCATCTCTACTCCCAACACATCTATTGCACTAATTAACAAGTTCCTTTCTGAATTGTAGCGGGAAAACACACAAATGTGCAGGGCTGGGGGTCCGTCAGCACCAGGGTTGGGAACCTCTACCTTAAATCTGAAATCTTTTGATTGTTTTGAAATCAAATCTAATCTAAACCCTGTGTTTACTATGCCCAGGGATTAATAAGGAAAAAATAAAGTGAAAAAGCTAATTTTTTGTAGGATCATGTGACCAATAGACTGTATTAAATATGACAAGCTATAGCAATTTATTTGTATTTCTTCAGATTGGTCAAGCTGCCAACGTAAATTTGGAATTTCAGATTTGGACATGGTTTAATATATAGGAATTTAGTGATACTGCATTGGAATTCTTGTATATAACCATCTTTCATCCAGTGATTTATGATGATTTCTTGAAGCAAAGAAAGGAATGAATAAGTAAACATCATCAGCTACTGTAAAAACAAGGCCCAGCAGCAGGACCTTGGCCTCTCCCTGTGTCCGTGCTAAAAAAGTAGGAAGAAATCTTTAATTAAAAGCAAGAGGTAATGACATTCCGGACCCGGAGGCTTCAGTGAATCCGCTGCCTGCGGGAGCGTGTGGGGGGGAGATCGCAGTGTGTCTGCAGCCAGCCTCCTCGCTCTCTCCTGCCAGATTCCAGTTGAAAGTTAATTGGACGGGGAGAGGTCTGAGACGGGCTGCGTTGAGGCCCATTAGCGATTCCCCTGTCGAATGCAGAGCCACGAGGATCACAGACTCACAAATAGGCGGATTAAAATAATCAATACACTTCACTTACCTCCAGCACATTCACACAAGTGCACGGCCGCCGAAGCCGCACGTAGGCACACACATCCCGCAAAATGAATTCAGTAATTAGTAGAGGACCTATTCACCATTGGTATGATACCTGGCGCCTCGCCTTCACACACACACACATAAATAGCTGTGGTATCTAATGAGGGGGCATAGTTCTGACTGGTTGTGAGGAGATGAGGAAAAGGTCAGCGGCGAGCTGTTGATGGGCTGCTCCCGTCTCACAATGCATCATAGGATCTTAAAGCCGATATTTCAGCAGTGCCACACAACCCAAACAAACTGTCAGCTTTGAAAATCCTACCTTAGCAAGCAGGTCTGGGCTTCGGATGATGAAAGCAGAAGCATACGCTGTGGGGAGACAATATCTTGCATTGTGTCGGAAGCTTAAAGATTAAACAAGTAATGTGTGTTTATATCCCCCATAAAGTTTAGCTTGTTGTGAACAAAAACTTTCAGCTACTTGACCAGCCTTATTTACACCGTTTGTGTTCATACGCTCTGCCACTGCTAGTCCATGATGGATTTCCATGGATTAGCATGTCCCTTCAGCACCTGCCCGTTTGCTTGTCTTCTATTATAATAAGTACAGAGAAGCGTATTAAAATGATTATCTAATCGGAAACCATACGAGTGAAGCAGATAAGATAATGGGCTGAGTGCTTCTTAAAAAAAAACATAGGCTTTGCAGTCGATGCTTTTTAATGAATGGATTAAATTGCATATAGATGCTTTAATTAATCAGATAAAAAGATGATTGGGGAAGTGGACAGGGGAAATATCACAAAACTCTCTCTGGAAAACTTTACAAAGCAGTTAAGGTTCAGTTGTGGGTACTACACTCATCATCAAAAGGATAGCTGCACCCTGACGGAAGTGTGGGATTACAGTGCTAGTGGGAAGAAGGTTAGGGGTCACCAGAAACGACGAATTATGAGACATGTAGACTGATATGTTCTGAGCTACACATACAGAGGTAGTGTCTCTCAGTATGATGCTAGGCTAACACAACTTGCCAGACGTCTCAGCATGGAGTTGTAGAGGTTCCTAATGGTGTCCTGTGATAATCCATCCCTTGCAGCTTGAATATCCTCACACAGTTCCTGCAGATATTGCAATGGGGTGGAGGTGAAGAGACACCAGGCCTTCTGGACATGTGGTGTGTGACATCAAACTGTTCATCTGGGCGCTGACCACAGTGCTTCCACATACGGCTTCATTGTTCGTCTCCACCAAGACAAAGGGGTCTGAAGATGAGTCACTCTGTGATTCAGTCTGGCACGACACCATTGCAGTCTTTGGCCAAGACTTAGTGTTAAGGGCAGTTGCCGTTGCGGTCTGTGTGTAGGTAGTCCTGCATCGCGTCTGCCAATGGTGCTGGCACTAACAGGATGACTCATGGAGGACATCTCTACTCGCTGAATATCCCCACAATCGTGGCTGTTGGGTCAGTCAGGTACAGTGATAAGGCCTTGTTTACATCACGTGTGGCCGGGTATGACACTTAAATCATTTGTATGTCTCACAATGTCAAACCTGCACACCAAGTTTCATTTCGGTTGGTTGATTCCTTCTGGGTACAGCTTTTTGTGCAACTGTTTGCCATCTGGTAGCCTGAAATTTTAAACCGCAGCCGTTTTAGTGGTTATGTCCCTGGTCACCATGCACAGGTGGACAAACTTCCCACTGAAGTCATTCTCTAGGTGCTCCCATGCTCTTATTCCCATAACTCCAGGTCTACAAGGAATTCTCTATGTGGAATTTTTTTCCTGGGAACTGCCTTGTGGCATCCTTAGATCATCAAAGCTAATACATTTGTTGTGTGAACATTTTTATCTTTAAAATTGCTGGATCCTCTGAATTATGAGTTTATTCAAGCGTCAAGCTTTGCCAGTCACTGGCACTCAGGCTACAATGATCAATATGACCATACTGGAAGTGTTATTCACCTCGTCTGGTTTTCCTTGAAGAAGACTGACAACCCACAAAGTGATATGGCTTCCACGGCCTGTGTTCTAACAATTGAACCCACCCATCGAAAGGTCCTATCACAGGCAAATCATTGGACCACTCTGTGCTTTAAATGTTTTACTGTTTTAATGTTAATTCAGTATGGGCTCAGTTTAATCACCACTTTCCACCAATAAGCTGATTTAAAAATATCCTAATTATTTTATTAAAGCTGCTACAATTTCCCTATAAGAACATGTGCCTCTTTCTTGTTTCTTTCCACCGTAAATGGTGCTGTGCTTACATTCAGGGGCCTGAGATGGTACAATAACTTCTGCTCCATTTAAGGCAGAACGGGAACATTCAAGCAGGACATTGCCGAATAAGAAGCTGCCTTCAGCCTTATGGTTTTAATTTTTAAAGTTTAAAGTTTTTTGATATGTAGATTTAAGCTATGGAATATGCCGTACTTTCGTCTAGCCTACTGACATCATTATGATGCAAAAAATCATCAGCTGTCATGTAGAAGTATTAGGCAGTTCTTCAAAAACTCCACTCATTTTGCTCAAAGAGAAATCAGAAATGGCACGACTCAAAAAGGCTTTATGGGTTTGTGGAACTGACCTTGTTATGACCTTAGTACAAAATGGTCAGACTTGTTTTTAGACTTGTTTCTTCTTTTGAACCTAGTAACACTGTTAGTGATCATTCTGGGCCAACATGAGGGCATATACACTCATCATCAAAAGAGTAGCCCGAATACCGGCAGGGGAACCAACAGGAATGAAACTGGGTGTGTAGGTTGGACACTGTGAGACATGCGAGTGATTCAGGTTTCACGGATGTGACGTAAGCAAGCCTTATTGATGCGCCTGAATGATCCTACAACTGCACAACGCAGAGCTACATGCACGTGGACTGTTACGGCTGTCATTAACACCACGTCACCCACAGACGTCACTCAGAGTGGTCGAGGGTCGTCTTCAGTGGCGAGTCCTGCTTTTGTCTTGGTGGAGATGCCCAACAAATTCGGAGGCACCGTGGTCAGCACCAAGTTAACCGGCTTGTTGTCACACAACACACGTCCAGAAGGCCTGGTGTCACTCCACCTCCACCACCCCTACCGCACAATCTGCATAAACTTTTTTGCAGGAGTTCATAAGGAACATCTACGACTCCTTACAGTCTGGCATGTTGGATTAGTCTGACATCATAACGAGAGACACTACATCTGTATGTGTAGCTCACATATCGCCCATATCAGTTTCAAATTTTCCATTATTTTTAGTTTTTTCCGTATCTTTCTTAGGAATAGCATTCCTTCCAACAGTACCTTCTTGGTGCAACTGGTAGATAGGGATGATATGGGTGTACCAGCGGTGACGTAACCAGCGGTGACAATCCCCAGTCTACAGTAAGCTTTCCTCAGAACTGTACCAGGATAGGCACCCACCAAATCTGGCCCAACCGAGCCATTCCTTAATAAAAGAGTGACTGAACATTGATGCGTCTACATCCAGAAACTTGTCCAGTCCATGCCAAATCCAGTCGCGGCTGCTATTTGTGCTGTAGGGTAAAATCTGGGAAAAAGCCTTACCAAGCCTTACTGTGAAGTTCTACACCACTAATGCATATGGAAACAAGTTTGAGGCCACAACTTCAGGATGCTTTTGGCTGGGTCTTTATGATGGGGTGAAGTATTCTCAAGCGTGGAATACAGTCACACTACCATGTCAGTATCACTGTAGTACTGAGAATGATCTACCACCCACATAATACATGCTCTATGGGGGTCCTCACTATGGAAGAACAGGGTAATAGGGGGATAACAAATTATGCACACAGATGGCCTACAGTGTGTAATAGTATTATGTATGTTAGTATAATAGCAGTAAAACTACAGTGTGCACCTGTACAAGTGCAGCTGATAAAATGGACAGTAAATGCGGGAACAATGGTGTTGTCCTCTGTGAGTGTAATTGCACAATTTTTTAAAAAAAGTGTCCCGTGTTGATACATTGATGAGCAGAGGTGTGTATGCGTGCTCAGTATAGCACCTACACTAGTCTTATTTCTACCATGTAATGATGTGACATATCTGACCTTCGTACAGACACAAGGTCACTGTAACTTGGCCATTTGTTATCGCAGTCCGTGTACTGACCACTGAGCACACAGGATAATCACAAGAGTTGACTTTAACAGGTCACTCCAAGAATACATCACTGTGTCCATCGATTTCCAGGTTCCAGTGCAAGTCTTATGACAGGTTGAACTGATGACCGCACAGAGGGGGAACAGTTACATGCCTTCCTCCTGTACAGCAAAATCTGCACAGCTTAACGGCAAACTGAATTGAATTTGGCTGATACCTTGAAAGCCTTCTCAAATAACTGACACCCCCTACACCCACATTTTAGTACTCAAAGAGGGGATGTTTTAACACGTAGTGATAGTATTATGTTGCACAGCGCAGCACTTCACTAGATTACCAAACTTGCCCATTTATCTCTAATGTCTCGGTGTACTTCTAACTGAGCAAGAGTGCATATCCAAAGCAGAGCGGATAGGTCCACAGACAAACTGAGCTTCCCAGAACGTTGCTCATAGTTAAAACCTCCTAAATTTGGAAGAAAGAAAAGACTGTTCTATTTTTGGTGTGAAGGGTGATTAAAACCAGCCAACGCTGCCAATGTACTGTCACTGTTTAGGCACAACTGTGTGATAGAAATTCATTCGTGCTGCTAAGTTTTAAAACACACTGCTATGAAAGTCCAGTAATAGAACAACATCCACAATGCATAGGACATGGTTCCACAATTGCGCCGCCTCATTAATTCCATGAGACATCCTTACCGCCAACACAGCAGTGCACGCAGATAATCATCTTTACATCAGCAAGCAGTAAGATGCAGTTGAAGAATGGTGTTGATAAATGTTTTATCTTCTATCATTATTAATATTCTATTATTATTATTAAGATTTTCTCTGACATTATTATTGCCCATTTCACATCAGGAATTTAAGGTAGAGAAAGTATAATAAAAATAATGATAATGATAATAATAATAATCGTATTATTATGCAAATATGGCACTAGACAGCATTAAGAGCACCATGAACCAATCAAAACAGGACAATTATGGACATGTCTATTTGAGCATAAGAACACATGAAGTCTATTGACGTTTAGAGCACGTGCAGACAGGCCCATATTAGCAGCTCTTTAAGAATTAGATGCATTTAATATGCAACAAGTAGTAATGCGTCCTGGCACTGCATCGTTCTGAAATCTGGTTTCAGTGCAGAGTGCATAAATAAATGTGACAATGGCGCCCTCTGTCGGTGAACATGGTGCCATGCAGTGTGATCTGGATATCATTGAACCTAAATAACATAGGGGAAAATCATAAACAATATCACTATATAGCACATTAATGAATCTTAGGAAAAATTGAATACTGATACTATTAAAAATCGACTTTTTTTATATTTACAATATATTTATATTGTAAATATATAAAAAATATATATATAAATTTTGTAAATTTATATTTACCTCATATTGCTACCCATTATCACAACATGCCAAGAAGTCAGCAATGCCTCAGCTACAGAGGACCCACAAGCACAACAAAAATATAATTCAGTTGCTCTCCCAATGTTTAACTCAACGCTTTTATCACCTCAAATAACAGAAGAAGACGACGGAGTACATACTTATTTTAGTTATTACTAAATTTAGTCTATACCACATTCTGCTCTTGAACACTTAACAGGTTAAAGATAGTTCAGTATAAAGCAGGGTTCCCCCAACCCCTCATCCAACACAAGAACCAACGTAGATATTGGTTAAAAAAAACAAAAGAAAAAAAACAAAAAACCTGTAGCTCCAAAATGGAGAGAGTCTTAACTTTTAATGGTTATAAACAGAGAATTATATTTTTGGGGCATTTCTGTTGGTCTGTTTATCATGATAGCACATAGGGCTTTACCAAATTATGAAAAGACAGAAACAGAGGCGCAAGTTTAACTCAAGAACAATGACGTGTAATTTCTAATGTAAATTTCATCTAGTAAGGAAAAAAAATGTGTAAATGTTATTTGAAACCTACATAATCTTGTGTATTTGTATAGTTTGTTAATGTGGTCACGACAAACACAGCTCTTTTCAAAACCTGAAGAGGTACATCTCAGCAAATATCAAGTAATACGAATGAGATGTAGAAAATAAATAAATAAATCAGCCATTATAATGCAAGTAATTTTAAAACATTTTTATTTTAAGGTCCAAACAAAAAGGGAAAACTAAAACTGAGAACAATACATTTCTGGAAAACGATCGTTTAGTCTGAATGTTAAGGTTTTCTGCATAACACTGTCCGTTACTGTGGGGTGTCGGCTAAAGTGAGTTTGCTTTGTTGCAGCTCTCCTGCTAAAGCACAGTCCACCTCTGAAGGGCCTGAGGATTCACTGGAAATATTGCATCATGATGGTGTTACAACATGACAAAGTGCTGCGTCAAGAGGTTTTATTGCAGATAGTGCCAGCACACAAGAGCTCTCCTTCGTGCAGCAATGGGGGTTTTGATGTCACTGGACAGTGTGGGTAATGGTGAGGAGGTCATGTGGGATCTTAACAGGGGAAGATAAAGGCACTTCTGAAAATAAAAACCAAATGAGTGCAAATGGAGGGAGGAGGAGGAGGACCGGAATGGATAAGCAAAAGAGGTGGAGAGGAATGCATGAACAAAAAGGAAAAGATGTGTAACAGAACACACACATAAATGAGACAGACAACTTGTTTTCTTTATCTTCAACCATTCATGACCATCCGCACGAGTTCTGTAATTAAAAAAAAGAGAAAGAGATGTAAGGACAAACACCAAAAACAGATTAGGGGTGCCCACCTACAGCATGCCACACAATATCCCACTGAATTCCAATATAAAACCGTATTCTAAATGATTTCATGGAAAGGATCTAGCATATTTTAACTTTTTTGCATCATTGTGACTGCTCTGTAGTTTATTAATTACCCGATTGGCCTGCCCTACATTTCCTCAGTGCTTTTTGGCTTGTGTGGCTTGCTGCAGATGGGATCTGACCCCAATAATCCTTATCTGTACCAGGGGAAGGCAACAGCGAGAGCGATCATCTCCTACTCAGCCAGAGCTTAGGGGTTTGACCAGGTCTAGGATTCAAGAAAAAGTTAGGGAAGCTTGTCCAGGTTTTCCTCTAAGACAGGCCAAGAGTACAGAACAGAAAACAGTCCAGAAAACTTGTACAGCCCAGCTATAAATCAGCCTTTATGAGGGGGAAAAAAACTAAAACAAAAAAAAGAGAAATACAGCAGCAAAAAAATAGCAACTCACTGCACCGGTCAGTTAGTAGAAGAAGTGACTGCACTGCCTTGAAAGCATCAACAAGAGAGATGCCTAATAATGTGTCAATTACTCGAAAATATATAAAGTGTCACAGACCAGATAATCGGCACAACAAGAGCGACATGGTGACCCATTTAAGAAAAAACTTCAGTGTTTACAAGACCTAATCTTGTTCAGCCAAATCTGTAGCATGCAGCTCATTACCACAGACAAAAATTTCAATACATGTCTCTATACTTAGAGTAGAGTAGAACAGAAAGCTATTCAGAACTGTTTACACCAATTGATCGTAATCTACAGATGTAGCAGACAGACAGACATTATCCTATTGTCAGAGAGTCTGAAGCACTCTGTCTCTTAACACTGCCATGAATCTCCTACTTTGAGAGGAAAGGGCAGTCCATTGATGAAGTGAGACGTGTAGTCAGTTCTCTTGTTTGCAAACAAGTGAATATAACTCACTTAAAAGCCTCTATATACTTCAGAATAGCCTTTAAAATATAATACATCTGTGAGGTGAACCAGGGTTTCTAAACCCATGGACTGTGGACCACAACTGGGCCGCATAGCGCCTGCACTGGGGGGTGGTCGTGTATATATAGTGCTCATAAGTGGGCCAGTAATGGCACTTCATCATAGAATCTGCATGGAAAAAAATAGAATAACTGACTTAAGAGTGAAATATAAATCAGTATAAACAATAAAATATATTAGCATAATTCTATATTGATGATTACACATAATAAGCACATAACTTTTTTTTTTTTTTTTTTTTAAATCTTGATCTGAAAGCCTCAAACACGGCCAAGAAAGGGCAGATATCTTCTCTAAAGGTTTTTTCTGCCCAGCTGAACTGATTAAAATAAGTAAATAAATAAAAAAAACAAGTGTGTAAACATGGATATGCGGATTGCAATTCAGAACGGAACTCCCAAAGCCCTTCTTGTCACTAGCCTTACCTACTACAGACATCAGACCATCTGTGCACATGTGGATAGCACATCCGAGGCTGAGACTAGGTTAAAAACCGCTGAAGTAGTCCCTTATTAAAAGTCCCTGACTTTTGGAATGAATTTACATAAAACTCTATAGGTCATTAACTACTTTCATGACAGTGCAGTCGCCCCTGTGCATCTAAACCAGCCGTGCCCATGTGGCCATCACATCGCTGGGCCAGACGCAGAGAGCATGCTGCAGCTAGGGGCCAGAGAGAGCTGCTGCTGCGGAAACATGAGTGTCCACCAAGTCGAAACCTCCACACTAGCACCAGTTCTAATTAGACTCTTCATCTACAGACACGCCATACCTCACAGGGACCCAGAGCAAAATAAGCATTCAATATCCTTTCCAGCTTAATTAATAATTGAAAGAAAATGGATCTCTCCGGGTGCGACTATAGTATCTAATTTCATTTCCCAAAGGCTGCAGTGGCAAAAAAGCAGTAGGAGGGTATACTGCGCAGGCATGCGTGCCCATATAAAGGAATACAAGGATAAGTCTGGATTGTAGCTTCATATGGTATACGTGTTGATGGTAGGAGGAGGACGTACTCCCAAGACAGCTCTCAGCCAGACATGATGTGACGAACAAAGGCTGTGGAAGACCAGCAAGAGTTATGACATTTTCCCCCCCTCATCAGTTATTCGGTACCATTTCCAGTATTTACATAAGCATTCTTCTTCGCCATCCATTAATGTTGTTTACATACTGAAAAGTTACATCACTCTATCAACACATAACATAGAATAGGACAGAACCATGCATCTCTCTGTGGTCAGAACACGGGTTCGAGATTAAATAAGGTGAGTTTAATTACATACTCGACTGAGTTTCTATCTGCATACCTTCATAATTGATGCAGCCATTGGCATCCTCGTGTCCAGCCAGAAGCGTTTCTACCTCATCCTCAGTCATCTTTTCCCCTAAAACAAAATAAAAATGCACTTTATTTGTCACATGTTTCAAGGTAAATCAGAACCTTAGTATTAACTAGACTGCATCAAGGACAGAACAGCTTACAATAAGCTAATATGAGCACACTCTAAGATTATTAGCTCAGAACGTTATTTTCTGACAGTGACCTGTATATGTGGGAGAGGGTTATAAATACCATCCCTGGAGAGAAGTTGGCTTACCCAGCGTGGTAAGAACATGGCGCAGCTCAGCACCCATGACTGTTCCGTTGCCCTCCTTGTCGAAGACCCGCAGCCCCTCTACAAAGTCCTCAAACGAGCCCTGGTCTTTATTTTTAGCAATGGCCTGAAGCATGGGAAGAAACTGCTCGAAGTCCAGCATTTTATGGTTCATCTCTGGATGCAGAAGCAAATAAGAATCAGAATGTAATCCATGCAGCTGTTCTAAGTTAAAGTAACTTTTAGTTGTGGATTAAAGCCTTACAAGTCTGGTCAAGCTTTATGCCTCAACAAAAACCTTGCTATTGCTAAAACTTCATCCGAATGTGGAAGAAATCAAATCATTTGTTGTATTACATTTTCCCCTCTGTAATACAACATTCCATGCCTTATCCAGTCTTCAATTATTATTCATACCCTCAGCCTTTGGGTTGCCCAGAACCTTAAGCACTTCAGCATTGACAGGGTTCTGGCCAAGGGCCCGCATCACGTCCCCACACTGGCTATAGCTGATCTTCCCATCTCCCGTCCGGTCAAACAGGAGGAAGGCTTCTTTGAATTCTGCAGTGAGAGGATTTCATAAGATAAGCAAAAAAAACATCAAATGTGAAGTGACAGGTATGAGAAGAAGAAATAAACAAAGCAGTGAGAAAACTGATGAGTCTTACAACATGCAAAAGAAACCGTCTGACGAAAACAGGATCAGTTTCATTAAAGGACTTGAGTGTAGCCGATATGGTAACTATACAGCAGAAATGTAGACATGCATTTCATGAAGCCAGGTTAACAGAACTGAGTAACACCATCAGGTGTCGTCTGGGGTGTAACCTGAGGGGTACACAGAAACGCTGCACCATCACTCAATATTAATGTCATCCCAGGCTGTATTGTGAACTATACAGATTGGCTAAAGGTAGAATGAGTAATCCTTGAAACTGTATCCTTGTCCTTTGAGGTTCAAGTGATAGATCAATCAGTTTACAGTTTCAATTTAGTCGCCAAACATCACCCCCGGCACCACCTTATGCAATCAGTCAGCCAAGACACGCTTCATGCATGTGTCCATTTTTCCATTCCTTGTTGCCTACATTAGTGTTCTGATCCCAGCAAAAGTTGGATGTCTTTGCTAATCAACGACAAATAGTTTATCATCTTAAAAAAAATCTAAAACAAAGCTAAATTACCAAACTGACCTTAAATCTTAAACCTGTAACTATATTTATCATGGAGCAAGTCATAAACTATGTTAAAACACTTTTAATAATACTTTTAACAAGCTTAATATTGCTATATCTTGCTATCACCACCTGACTATGTAACATCAATGGCCAAACCACAGTAGTAAACACTTAAAAGGCTGTTTAGAGGCCAGATCATGTTAACAGCTGTAAACGCTCACAGATGCATGTTTGATATTTGGTCAAAATCACAGCTTTCTCAACTGAAACTTCTCGATTTGTCGGTGCACTTACTAGCTGCAGAGAATATCTGAGGTAAATGCAATAGGAATACTGCAGGATTCAATGCAACATGGCCATATTTAAGTACAGTATTGGAAAAAAGGAACATACATGCTTACTAACCATATATACTGTGCAGATTTGCACACATATATGGATGGCTTTTAGGATGTATATTAGCCCTGGACTACATTAAACTATCCAGAGAGCCAGTGGACCGTTTACTAAAACATTACCACACCAGCCTCAAGCATCAAGTATCGCCTTAGCCCACAGACACAAACACATCCTAACTGACTACTTCCTATTAAACACACACATGCCTATCACATAACGAAGCACAGAGCAGTCACAAGACGAGAATCCACCCTTAAAGAAAGAAAACAGCAAAAGGTGCTAATAATAATAATAATAATAATAACAATAATCTTGCATCTTAAATTCCCAATCCCAAGATTTAGTTTGGAATAGATCAGAATAGAACCTGTAGTGCCACATTCCAAAATACAACAGCATTGTGTGTGTGTATATATATATATATATATATATATATATATATATATATATATATATATATACACATACACACACACACACACACACAGTTCAACGATTCATACCTAATGTTTCACAAACTTCAATTCACTAGACTTAAATCAACAGTCATAATTATTCGCACTTTTAATTGTGATGTGACATTTTTTCCCCAACTGTAAAACATGTCCCTAAAGGAAAACAGTGTCAAAATCCGTTTTATCAAATTAAACTTTAAGTCAGTTCACTACAGTCATTATGTCAGCAAATGGTTTGAAACCGACTTCTATATTAACGTTTCTCATATTTGCAATTGATATATCAGCAATATTAATACCAACACTTGGTGCATCAACGCAATACTGCCATGCAACATATCGTGATAACATGCCATTTCACCACCCCAATTCTAAGGTCAGCTCTGGTCATTTTAAGAACACACAACAAAACAGTGCAATCAAAACAACCTGGGTGAGGTTTGTGAGACATTCTTTAAGCACAGTTTCAGTACTCAGAAGCCATAACTTTATTAACGCTAACTTCCTTAAATGTCATCTGATACAGTGACATATATTGAAAATGTCATCAGAACATGTGATCAAGGTCTCCCTGCACTGGTCCGAACTGTTATTTTCTCAGTAAATTAGCTCTAAAGTCGGACGTTAACCGGACTGGCCCTCCTCCCATAAATAGCTTGACTCTGTTGTGCTTCCTGCTCTCTGGAATGCGGCTGCTCCCTTCAGTCTAGAAATGTGCTCTTTAACCATATAAGGTACTGGAGAGAATAGGAGCCGGAGCGGTATTATCCCAGTCATCCCGGCTCAAACGAACCGGGCAAGAGATGAGCCAGGATAGTTTCAGCACCAAAAGACATATGTTGGTGCAGTGACAAATACTGGAGAACCTCATACTTATTGTTTTTACTTCTGCTGGTTGTTGGCGACTTAACAAAAGAAGATCTGACTGATAAAAGTGCCAGATTACGTCCAAGATCCATTTTCCCATAATTGTGAGAGCAAAACTGTACTTTGCTCTATTTCACTGAATCAGAGCACACAATAATACAGCCCTCTTCCTGTGAGACACACCCTGGCATGTCGCAGCTGGAAGGCGCAACCATAAAGTACAACCAGGCCACTTCCCTGCACTTTCAATGTCTCACCAACAGTTTCATGACCAACTTCTTGCCATTCTTTGTTAACTTTGCGTGCACACACACCTGTAAGCAGTCTGTGGCATCTAACTTGACTCAAAACAAGGCATGCAAGCCATTTTACAGCAGCTTAGACGCACACAAAAAACTCGTTCACCAGGACATATGAAGACACCACAAAGCTTCTACCTGAGCTGAGGCGATGTGCTGAGCTCTATGAGCACTCACCATGAATCTGATCCAAGTTAAACTCAATCTGGAGGACAAAATAGGCGCAGAAGGGAAATAATACATAATATAAACGTGAGGGGGGGAAAGGGAAGGAGATAAAAGATTTGCTAGGAAAGAGAAACAGCGACTAGAAGCAGGTGGTCTAGGTATGTAGGGGAATGGAGAGAAACAGATCCACACGAAGTTCACATTACATAAAAGACTGAGGACATGCAGCGTCTTGATTAGACAAACTCACCAAGAATCTGGTCTTCTGAGAAGTCGGACTGTTTAAAGACAAAGCGTTAATGATGAAGGTGAAGTGGCTATCTATACATGAAATGACATTTTACACAACATAGGACGATTATTAAAATGATCAGCTTTACAAACTAGCAAAAAGGCGGCGGAAATTTAGACAGAAAGCCGAATGACACGTTAGCTTACCGGCTAACGCCTAGAGCTCACCAGCACACGATAGATAGCAGCAATTCCTGTATTAATTTAAACTTCTGTGTGTTTAAAAATATACTGGACCACACAGTCTTAAAATATAGTTCAGCCACGTTAAAATACGTGAGCTATAACCTTTCAAAAATATATATTAGCAAAGTCTGCTAGCCAGCTAGCTAGTTTCACCGAATCGAATCACTACTAAGCTTTGCTGGAGCGGCTTTGAACAGTGAAGTAAGCTAGCTAGCTAGCTAGCTAGCTAGTAAAGGAATGAAGCGAGGAATTTTTAGATGCTAAAATAAAGCTGTTAAATAGTTCAAGAGCTACTAACTAGCCAGTTAGTGAAACACTAATAAGTCCAAGTTACCATGGCTGCAGCAGGGCGAGGAGGGAGTGAAAGGTTAGAAAGCGCCTACACGGACTATCAGGCTTTCAGGGAGGGAAGAGTCAAATAGCATCGGCTAGTAAGTAGTGCGAGGACTGCCAGCACTGACCGGTATACAGAGCGGATTCAACGCGGAAGTACAGATCGGTCGATCCGGATGTGATTTGGATCTGCGAGGCGACGGTTGCTTCCGACGTCATGACGTTACGTGTAGGTTTACGTGCTTTTTGAATCCAATGCTTTGTCATTTGCACTTCACCAAATGTCTCGTCTTCGAGATTGTAAATCGTGTCAGATTCAGCTCTTATTACCGCTTAATACCGCTTACACCTTTGTAAGTTTGCCAAATGTACGCAAACATGCGCAGTATACACTGGAATCTCCTAAAAAAACACCGAGATCTAAGTAGTAGCGCATTAAAGGGCCCATATTCTTCATTTGTCGTGTATTTAAAGGGGCAATATGTAGGAGGACTCAATCAATATGTAAGATTTTTTATTTGAAGCAGTTCAATAATTGTGACTTAGAATGTGAAGTAATTATGGAACATCAAAGACATATTTGTATGATGTAGCAGAGATATGTTATGTAATCCCTGTATTACACACGCTTTGGCATTCCGTACACTTGCAGTTTTTCCTATTTATGTTATAAAAAAAGAGTTTCTCTTCATTTATCATTTGTATATCACAGGCATTGTCAGAAATCCCTGTTTCTATCAAAATGGTTGGGCATCTAAGTTGAGTTTGGACACCGGAGATGTGAAAATGGTGATTGTCCACCAGTGCAACATTAAAATGTCAGGTGGGAACACATGGGGATGTGAATGTGAATGAAGTGGGGAAAACTTTTACTGCCAGTTAAAATGTATTTTAACCACATTTTATTGTAATGGGCATTTATTGAACCTAGTATGTGTCACATTAACATAATATTTAACACATTTAACATTTAATGAAAATTAAACAACACATTAGCACTAAGAAAGACTATTCTTTAACTGAGTGACTGCTTTATCAGGCTGTTTTCTGAGTTGATACTCATTCATTGCACATATTGTAAATATATATATATATATATATATATATATATATATATATATATATATATATTATATATATATATATATATATACAAACATCTTTAACATTTGATGCAATTATACATCATGCAGGCATATAGTTGTAAGGGACTGTAGCATTTTCAGCCTACGACATATGCCTACAAGATGAAGCTTGTAACGGGGAGTCAGATTATGTATCCTTTAACTCTTTAACAAATGCACATGTACATCTGTAGTTGTAGGGACTGTATTTCAGAACGACTTGAAGCTTTAATACTCCTCGTCAGCATGAACAGTAAGGGGCAGAATGCAAAAGGCTGAAGATGTCAAGTAAACACTTTGTTTTTATAAGTAAACACATTGTTTAAAAATTTATTCAAAATGGGTATTAGGCAGCTTAATTTTTAATCATGAACTGTATGGAGTGATGGGTGAATAGCACAGTTCATATGACCCAACCTTAACTGTGGGCAATTACAGCAGCTTATAGACGCCATCAAAAATGGATTAATGAACGCTGCAGTAGAGATCTAGGTGCATGATGTATGTAAGCTGTTTTACATAGCATTGAAGGCAAATACATGCACATTTAACAGGGCTTACCTTGCAATGTCAGACACACATTTCAGAACATGCCTTAAGAACATAGTATCTATGACATCATGCTACATATTCACCATTCAGGTAAACTTTAGCTTTCCTTAATTTAAACAGGAAACTGACTTAAATATGAACACACGTTTAATATAAACAGATCATGCAAATTAATTGCAATGAAATTGGTGCATATCTGCGTTAGGCAGACTGCATCTTATCAGTGTCCTATTTCTAGATCTTGATATAGCACTACTATTCTCCGTAGGAATGGGGGCTGGGTTGACATAGATTCCCTTTTGCCTTGGAGAGGATAATTAGGATTGCAAGGAAGTGCTCTGATGTTTTATTCAAAATAATGGACACTGCACTAAAATGTATGTATTAAAAAGGTGTTTGCTTTTGTCAAATAATAATACATCACATGTCCAAAAGTATCCAGACACCTCTTCGAGTATAAGGTGCACCAATTATGGTTAAATGTATTTAGTAGTGTACCTAAAGTCAGCAAGGCCAAGTGTTGTATAGAGGGTGACCAGGCGTCCCTATTTTCCAGGGGTAGGCTCTATTTTTGGTGGCCTGTCCCCTACTGTCCAGCTGTCCCCTGTTTTAAACTGTGAAAGTCCTAAGAAAGCAAATGGACAGATGTCTGTCCATGTTGTGCCTGGCCTGGTCAACAGAGGGGGCTTCTGTTATCTACTAGCCACTTAGATCACTTGCTGGCCTAGTTTTAGAGGATACTACTGCTAAAACTCCACCAGAAGCTAGCAAGTATCAAATGAGCCAACATCACCACAAATGTCTTTTCAAAGTCACTGTCAAAGTAACCCAAGGATTACAAGCCGGGCTGTGTTACAGGACTTGAATCAAATTACCAGGTGATGGTAGGTAACTGATTTGTACAGGCGTACTTAAGTGTAGCTACCATGATATCCACAAACAGTGCATCATTTTATTGAATTGCATCAACTGTTCTGCTAAAGCTGACCTCCATTTTTTGCTTCATGCATAAATACACCGGATGTTTTAATAATACATTGACTGCAGAACTGGAAATGCACCCGGTCTCTTGATTTCAGAAATCTGGCCACCGTAGTACAGTATAAAGCACCCCGGCAATGGGCTGTGGAGCCAAGGCACTGTGTTCTCTGGAGTGATGGTGCTCCATCCTGTTCCCTTGGGATGGAGTCGAGTTGAAGCCGGATAGGGTGGGAAATTGAGGGCTGGAGTCCAGCACAGTTTGATGATTTCTCTGCTCTTAAACACCAAAAAAAGCTGGTGCTTGAGAATGAAAACCACTGCACTATCCAGGAATGTGCCCCCAAGTCTGGAGTTTCCAGACCCTTGATCTAGTCTAAAGCCTTCCCAGAAGAGAGGAGCAGCAAAGCAGGACAACCTCCCAATCAATACCCTTGATTTTAGAAGAAACGCTGGATGAGTGTCTACAAACTTTTGGACATGTAGTGTAATATAAATGGCTTGTAGGCTTCGTAATATTGCTAAGAAGGTGTCCACCTCACAGGCCTCATAGCAGACATGCTAGAACCTTTAAGCTGAGATTACGTTTAGCCTCAGCAATTACAATATCATCACTTACCTCCAGTGTGCTGGGGTCAAACGGGGAGTCTGAAGGGCGGAGTAGCCTGGGCTTGAGCTCTGGAGCTTGCTTAGGAGGTGCTGGCGTTGTGGTAGGACAAGGGAATGGAGGTCCAAGTCTTGGTAACGTTCCTCCTGAAGGAGATTTCTTGATGGACGGTTCTCTTTTCGGTGCCATGTGTGCAAATAATTGTATGTATAATTCCTTCCCCTTTGTTCTGCTCTGGGTTTGTGAAGGAGGAGAGTGAGCAAGATGCTGAGAGGGAATCTGTGTCAGATACACTGTGTCCTCAGAGAGTGGAATGGATGATGAGAGGGAGAGGGAGCGAGATAGAGAGAGAGAGAGAGAGAGAGAGAGAGAGAGAAAGGGAGAGTGGGAGAGATAGAGAGAGAAAGGGAGAGAGAGAGTGAGTGAAAGTGAGTCAGAGAAAGTGATAGAGAGTGTCTGTGAGAGAGAAAGAGGAAGAGTGCCTGGCAGGTAGGAAGACTGGACAGACGTGATCTGTGATGAGGAGGGCAGCAGGTGTGAAAGGTGTGGGAGTGTGTGATGTGCACAGAGAGCGCGTGTGGGAGTGCTGTCACAGGGAGCGTGTTTCATGACTCTCGGTTTGTTTTATATATAGGTCAGGATCGTGTCCGTGTGTAGGTGTAGGTATGTAAGAGTTTGAACAGTCCCCAGCCAGAGATATTAATAGACTCTCTATTTTTACACAGTTGCATTTTGGGAGTAGTGGACACTTCAACAGCCTTTACTTACTGTCTCTCTCCAGCTTCCTTTAGTGAATTCAGCTATTTCAAAGGCAAATCCCACCAACAGTTCTGCTACAGCTTATCACAAAGTCATGCACAGTGGTTTGTTGCGAAATGCTGCGTTGCAGTCAAATTTACCGAGTCAGAACTGTTCACAGCTGTGGTGATGGGAACCGGAAGGGGTTTACTGTCTCTAAGAGCTTCCTCACAAACAGCTCATTACACGAAATGGATTTCACGCTTCCCTTCTCTTTCTCACTCCTGCTGATTTCATCCATTCTTAATTAGCATTTGCATCTACACCTTCCCTCTACACTACACATTACATAATAGATGCATACTTAATACTATAGAAAATTAACACTGCAGATAAATGAATGCTGCCTACTATACTCCTCCCACACGACATACTATATAAGGGTATAAATGTGTACTTCATACTACATAGCATACATACTACACGCAATACATACAAAAGTGCATGATGCATACTACACAGGCATGCCACATGCTACACAGAACCAGCAGAGTACACTTATCAGCTGCACAAATAGTTGCACCCAGAATGAATCAGCTGAGAGGACGGAAACTTGATGGGTAGTTTTGACATCCTGAGACATGCAGATGATTCAGGTTTCACGCTTGACTGTGCATGTGACGTAAGCAAGGATGGGCCTTATCACCTGACTGACCCAACAGCCATGACTGCAGACATTCAATCAGCAGTGATGTCATCTAAGGGATCTTAAAAATCAATGTTGCAGAGATCTGTAGAGGGAAGCACAAAATCTATAAATGCATACTAAAGGTAAACACATACTACATCATTTAACTAGACACTGTTGCAAAGCAGCTTTGTAGAGATTTGTTACATACCTGCAAGTACCTGCTACATATAGATGTACATGCTACATATACATTCATGTATATGCACGTTACAAAGCGCGTCTTCATCATTAAACGTGATGCATAGTAGTCAACCAACAATAATGAAACGTGGGTAGGTTTGACATTTTCACCCTCGGCTCTGCATGTGATATAAGCGGGGACAGGCCTTATCGCTGTACCTGACTATATAAGGTCATCCTGTTGTGCTGTGATGCCTTCTATTCTGACTCGTGCTATGGTGTTGGTAGCATCGTTTGCGAGCGAAGTATGCCTCAGAGAACAGTCTGAAAGCAATTCCAGCAGTTGGAGGAGTTTGAGAGGGGTCACATCCTAGAGTTCCGGGAAACAGGATAGTCTTATCGATGCATCGTGTGTCATATTGGTCATACGGATATTACCATAGCATGTTGCTGGGAGTTCTATCAGTGGTTCTATCAGACCTACATGAACCACGGAGAGGAAGAACCAACAAACAGTCCAACATGTGTGGAGTGACCCAACAGCCACTGTTACAGACATTCAGTGAGCGGTGATGCCCTCCATGAGTCCCTCTGGTACTGCCAGCACCATTGGCAGAGGCTGCATGACACAGGACTACATGCACACAGCCTGTCTCAATGACGGCCCTTAACACCACTTCAACATCACCAAAGGCTGCAGTGGTGTCGTGCCAGAATGTCATGGAGTGACTCAGAATGGCAGCAGGTCATCTTCAGTGATGAGTCCCGCTTTTCTCTTGGTCGAGACGACCAACAAATCCGTGTGTGGAGGCCCCGCGGTCAGCGCCAAAATGAACA
>JAMWET010005880.1:395000-410000 GCA_024036415.1 Prochilodus magdalenae
GCCCGTCTGTCTTTCATGCAGCCAACAAACAATCACTTTTCGTCTCACTTAAGCTCGAGCTTTTCCAGCTGCTTTTCTCTTTCTGCCTCAGAAGTCTACATGCACGTGGGAAGCTCCTTTAGCGGGGGCGCTATCGACAGCTGATTTAGACGTCTGGGCTGTTTATCGGATGCTGCATGAAAGATGCAAAACCACAAACAGTTAAGAGTTATTCTCACTGCTGAAGGGTTCCTTATAGAGATGAGACTTGTGGGTCCCAGGAGAACTGGACCACTTGTGGGTCCTAGGAGAACATTTCAGCAGATGGTTCCTTGAGGATTTATTTATTTGTTAATAAGATGTATAAGTTTGAAGAACCTTTTAAAAAGTTAATCAAGGTTCTTTAACCAACTACATCCAAACCATTCAGGAACCTTTATTTTTCAAGTCTGCTTTCTGTAGTGTGCTCACTAATGTACACTAATGTAGACAAACCACTTATGGAGAACATTTCAAGACCTATTTTTACAGAACCTCCATATATTGTGAAAGTTGTTTACCTACAGGTCCTGGAAACATACATCCAATGCTAGAACCATTTAGGAACCTTATTTTCTCATCTGTACTCTTAAGTATGCTAGAAGAACCACTTGCTGTTCCCTAAAGAACTAGTTTTGTTTAAAGAACCTTTTCAAAGGTTAAAAAACCTTCATATATATAATAAAAGTGCTATACCATGTACATGTCCTAGAAGCATACATCCAAACCCAGAGTCAATAAGGAACTCTGTACTCTTAATTACTAAGTATGCTAGAAGAACCATTTCGGGTTCCCTAAAGAATCTTTAAATACATAGGTTTAAAAGATTATTAAATAAAAACATTTATTTTTAAAAAAGTGTAAAAGTTTAAAGAATCTTTTGAACAGTTTATGAACCTCCATATTGTCGCTGTCCAATGAAAAACGTGCATCTCCATTTTTGTTGATTTTTACTTTTATGCATCCTTTGATCACACAAACTGTTGTTTACATGGTGTGAAAATTTAATGATGAATGGACCAACAGAAACGTCCCAAACCTGCTTGGAAAGACGTCTGGTTCCACTGACTTACATTAAAATCAGATTAGGTTTTTGCCCTCTCCTGTAAAGTTACCAGTTTGGAGATACTTGTTTTTCGTTGTACAGCGACAATATACATAATTAAGGTTCTATACCATTTATGTATCCTAGATTTTTACCAATTGAAGCTCCTGGAAAGATACACCCAAACCCAGAACCATTTAGGAACCTTTATTTTCAAGTCTGTACCCTTAATTACAAAGTATGCTAAAAGAACCGTGTGTGGATGGTTCTCTAAGTAACTGTTTGTTAATTAAAAAGTTTGAAGGTTTCAAGAACATTTTGAAGGGTTAATGAACCATAATAAACATTATATCCATATATTGTAAAAAATCTATAACAATTACAGGCCCTAAAACCATCTATTCAAGCCCAGAACCATCATATTTCAATAGTAAGACTGTACTCCCACTTCAATGGATGGTTCCTCAAACTGGTTTTGTAACGCTGTATAAGTTTGAAGATTGGTTTGGAAGAATGGTTAAAGACCCTCCATATATTATGCAGGTTCTATGCCAATTAGGTCCTAGAACCAAAATAATTGAACCTTCCTTTAACTTAATTACAAATCATGCTCCATTTCCCTAAAGTACCTTGTTCTATATAAAAGAGACTTATGAGTGTGAGGGACCTTTTAAAAGGTAGAACCTCCACATAATGTAAAGGTTCTATATTAATCACAGGCCCCACAGCCATAGAACTATTTGGGAAGCTTGGTTCATTTCAAAGAAGTCTATATAAGAACCTTTACAGGTTCCACAGCCATACATCCAAGCCAAGAACATTTTAGGAACCTTTATTAAGTTCTTTATTCTCACATGGATGTGTTTAGAGGTGTGGCTCTAGGACCTTTAGGACCACTTGGATGTGTGGCTATAGGACCTTGAGCCTTCATATAGTTGTTTTGCATCTCAGTTATCAAATGGTTCCTCAAAGAACCATCCATTGTAAGGTTCTCTGGGTTAACAAAAGTGATGCTTTTACAGCCTGCCTAGAAATAAACAGTAAGTTCTTACAAATAAAGGTTCCTAAATTGTTCTACAGCTGTGGGACCTGTTGTAGAACATTTACATTATACAGAGGTTCTTTAACCTTTTTAAAGGTTCTGTTCATACACGTCTCATTTACTAAACTGTTCCTGCAGGGAACCACAAACAGTTCTCCTATAGTGTACTTTATACGTAAGCTATATAAAAGTTCAATTGTTCTGGAACGGTTGTTCAGAGGTTCTTTATTTTCTAAAAATTGGTTCTTCTATGGCATACTGTGTAATTAGGCGTACAGCCTTAAATGTAAAAGCTTCTTAGTGGTTCTAAATTTGGTTTTATGTTTCAGAAAACTATAATTGGATATATAATATAGAATATTAACCGGATACAGAGGTTCTTTAGCCTTTAACAAAATTCCTCCAACGTGCACATCATTTATTTCCTTCCTGAGCTTCCTGATTTTATGTGCCAAAAATATTAATTAATTTTATTTCAGGATGTTCTTCCAGTTTATCCCTCAGAATTAAACAGGCTGTTTTTGTTATTGCGGCTCTAAGATTGATTGACTCTCTTCTGATTGGCTGCCCTGTGAGCTGTCCCATTCAAAAAAACAGTCCAGGCTGAAAGACCCCTTATAGCTTCAGCATGAATGGGCGGGGCTAAAATGCTGTATGCTGAACTGAGAGATATGTTTAAATGCTTGTTTTTGTGACATCACAACAAAACTGTGCATAATAAATGGGCTGGTTTTGTTGTTGAATGGAATGAGGAGTAAATGACATATTAAAAAAATGTTTACATGATTACCTAAATATGCTTTTATATATATATATATATATATATATATATATATATATATATATATATATATATATATATATATATATATATGAATGGGCGGGTCTAAAGTGCTGAAAATGGTATTTTACTGAAAACGATATTTTACATGGTTATATATATATATTTTTCAGTGGTATGGCCCCTTTAAGAAAAAACGTTATTGAGTTTATACTGATTTTCTCTACTTTGCTGACGCATCAAGACCCTATTTAAAGTGACACAGATGACAGCAGCCATAACAGTAAAAGATACTAAAATGCCTTATTAAAGCAGAAATCACACTTTATAACCAAACCAGCTTAAAGTCTTCATCCCCTCAGAGTCCAGCCCATCCTCTCCCCGAACCTGAGCCCTGTTTGGGGTGAACTGTGAGAGGGAGAGAAGAGGGAGGGAGGGAGTCGGGGGGGAGGGGATTCCATCTGCCAAGCCGGCTGTCCTTTGGGACACGGGCATACCCCTAGGGGCTTTAGTGGGGTGGGAGGGAGCTGAGCTGAATAGATTGCACCCATCCGCTAATCAAGGGCCATAATCTGTATACGCAAACACAATGCAGTGATTTTGCCCAGTCCTGGTGCTACCCACAGCCACAGAGCTAATCGTTAGAGCGAGATTCATAAGCATCATAAACACGGCAACGGCGGAGCTGACATTTTGCAATTAATCACATGAGCGAGCAGATTTGTGAGGATTTATTTCATCAAATTAAAACAGTTTTGTGTGTTTGGCACAGGGCCACGGATTGTCTGTGATCAGGTGCACGTTACCCACAAGTGGCCCCGTCTGATTCCCACTGTGGCTTACTGTGAGCGTGAGGAACACAAACAGCACACATACACAAGAAACATTAGTCAGATTTTATTAACGGAAGAAGAAAAATGCTTTTAATTTGATTTTTTTCGTGTGTGATATTAAATAATCTATCTTTCAAATAAAGGCCATACGATATAAGTGAAAAGCTTTCTGGTGTAGTGTTGGTTCTTGAAACTTCAGGAAGTTTCACCACATGGACAAATCTTATTTACAGTACGTTCCTTTTTCAAGAATCATCCACGGAAAGTTTCTTTAGGGCTTCAAAATGAACACTCTTAAAATATGTGTTTTTTATTACATATTTAATTACATTGTTTTTAATTACACAGTCAAAATAATACTTGCACCCAGACGGAAGTGTGAGATTGCGGTGCTATTGGGAAGGAAGATAAAGGTTACCAGGAACAATAGATGATGATAAGTTCAGACTGATATGGGGAATATTTATTGAGCTACACATACAGAAGTAGTGTCTCTCAGTATGGGGTTAGGTCACCATCTTTACTAACACAACATGCTAGAAGTCTCAGCATGGAGTTGTAGAGGTTCCTAAAGGTGACCTGTGATAATCCATCCCATGCAGGTTGAATTTTCCCACACAGTTCTTGCAGATCTTTGCGATTGGGTTGGAGTGGAGCGACACCAGACCGTTCATCTTGGCGCTGAACACGGTGCCTCCACACACGGATTTGTTGGTAGTTTCCATCAAGCCAAAAGCATATTAATGAGACTTGTCACTAAAGATGACCTGCTGCCATTCTGCATGACACCATGACAGTCTGGCACGATACCATTGCAGTCTTTGCGTGGTGCTAATGGCAGTCATCATAGCGGCCTTCATGTATGTGGTTGGTGTAGTTCGACAGATAACACCACTGCCTACCAGGGAGTCACCACCACATGTGGGAGACAGGGGTTCGAATCCCGGTCTGGGTGACTACACTGTGCTACACCAATAAGAGTCCTTGGGCAAGACTCCTAACACTACACTGGCCTACCTGTAAAATGATTACCCTGTAAGTCGCTCTGGATAAGAGCGTCAGCTAAATACCATAAATGCCAAATAGTACGGGTTGTGCAGCTGCTGCACTGAATGACTCATGGAGGGCATCACTGCTCTCTGAATGTCCACAATCGTGGTTGTTGGGTCAGTCAGGTCAGCGATAAGGCCAGTCCTTGCTCACGTCACGTGCAGCTGATCGTGAAGCTTGAATCATTCGCATGTCTCACAATGTCAAATCTACCCACCAAGTTTCATTCCTGTTGATCGATTCCTTCTGGGTGTAGCTATTTGTATAACTGTTATATTGATGCGTGTCTAATAAAGTGGTCTGTGATGTCCCCGATAAATTAATCAGTTAAGAATCTGGTTCATTAGTTAAGGACGTTTTTGTATTGTATATATAGTTTATTATTTTGTGGACATAAAATCAGCAAAGTTTGTTTTTCTAACTTTATACCAGAAAGAAGTTGCAAAATCATCAAGCTGTTCCACTTACCCTCAATTCCTCCAGCCACCATGTTGATATCTGTGCAGTGGAGCAGAATGTCTAGAGAGGGGTTGCAGGTGGCATAGTGTGTAAATGGGCAATTTTACGCTTCCAATTATGTGGTGGGCTTGTGATATAATATGGGATTGATTTACACAGGCTAGCAGACTGTCTCCCATCCCCTCCGTGCCGTCTCCGGGTTAGCTGAGCGAGCTCCTAGTTCAGCTTTCTGCTAATCAAAAAAGGAAATTGTTTGTTGTGTCCAATAGTGTGTCGCTAGACAAAGTGATAGTGGGGCTAACCGTGCATGGCCACTGTGTCCTGCCCCCTCCGCTCCCCTGTGTGAGTGAGTGGGACTCAGTTGGGCCGCCCGTGTGTCCCCCAGGATCCAGCCCTCAACGCTCCTGCATTCAGCTCCAATAAGCAGCAAATAGGACCTGAGCTTTGGGACTGCCTTTAAAACATATGCATATCTCTTAAAACACACACATGCTGTTAGAGCAGCCTCAAGTTTGGATTTTTCCTGCAGAGAAATCTGTTCATGAATCAGGCAGATTTGAATCAGTTGCAGTAGATATTTACTACGCCGTTTAACTGGAGGTTCTCCACGGGTTCTCTAGTAAAAACAGTGGACCTTATTTACCGACCGTTCTTCTTTCTATAACCCACAGATGCAGTTCTCATAATGATTAATCAGTGTCTCATTTGGGATTTGTTCTTTAAGCATGCCAACAGAACAGTTCTGCAGTTTATAAACACCCAGACTGAAAGATGATTCCGTAGGACCTTTCTCAAGAACAAGCTTAAGAATATATTGATAAGTGAGGCCCAATGATTCTATATTTAGCTCCATGTCAAGCTTGTAAAAGTAGCAGAACCCTTTTTGGTGCTATTTAGAACTCTTTTTAAGAAGCTCTTTATGGAACCATATCTACATCTACAGCATTTAGCTGATGCTCTTATCCAGAGTGACTTACAAGGTTAATCATATTACAGGGAGGCCAATGTAGTGTTGGGAGTCTTGCCCAAGGACTCTTATTGGTGTAGCACAGCATAGTCACCCAGAACGGGAATTGACACCCAGTCTCCCACATGGGACAGTAGCTTCCTGGTGAGTAGTGGTGTTATCCATTGTGCCACACCAACCACATATAAAGCATGTACGTCATCATCTGAGGAACCCTTCCACCAAGCTTAGAACCAATTACTCATGCTAATCTCTGCTAATGTCTTTAAAAAGCTAACTTATCAAGAGATGAAAAAATATACTTTAATGTAAGTCAATGGAACCAGACATTCCATGTCATTTTGGACCATTACTGTGGGCCCATATTTAGCATGACGTTTACACACAATGTAATAAAAGAGTTTAGTTCTGACAGCAGTAGAATGGTTCGATGGAGAACTAGTGTCTTTACTGCAGAATCCTTGAAGAAACATCATTTTCAAGAACGCACACTCTTAAATATGATTGGTTGTTTGGAAAGAACCCTTTCTGGTTTCCTCAAAGAACTCTTACATAGATGGTTTTTTGATGAACCAGTTTTTGAATGCATTTTGCTTTACCCTTATTCATAGTGATGGTGATAGGAACCAGACGAAGCATTTAATGCCTCTAAAATTTCCCTTTACATATACGTATACACAAAACATCCTGTCTGTAAGATATGTAACAGTCTGTCATAAGATACAGCAACTGTCATAACAAACAGACACATGCAGGGAATTCTGGGAAGGTTACCAGGAATAATAAACCATGGTAAATTTAGACTGATATGGGGAATATTTATTGAGCTACACATACAGAAGTAGTGTCTTTCAGTATGGCGTCTTGTCTCTTAGTATGGCTAATTCAACATGTCAGATGATAATGGTGTCCTGTGATAATCCATCCCAAGCAGCTTGAATATCCTCACACAGTTCCTGCAGGTTTAGCTGTAGGGTAGGACATGGCATGACATAAGGCCACGTGCCAACAAACTGTTCACCGTGCTGACCATGGTGCCTCCACACACGGATTCGTGGGTCGTCTCCACCAAGACGAAAGTGAGACTCGTCACTAAAGATGACCCGCTGCCATTCATGGAGTCACTCCATGACAGTCTGGCATGACACCATTGCAGTCTATGGTGGTGTTGACGTTGTGTTAAGGACAGTTGTTGTAACAGTCTGCGTGCATGTAGTCCTGCATCGCCTTCTGCCAGTGGCAAACTGAATGACTCGTGGAGGCCATCTCTGCTAGCTTAATGTCATGGTACTAAAGCACTGACGGCTTTTCCGTCAGTGCTTGCTTACGCCACTTATTCGCATGTTTCACCATGTCAAACTACCCACCACGTTTCATTCCTGTCGGGTGATGCTTTCTGGGTGCACCCATTTGTGCAGGTATTCTTTCGATGAGTGAGTGTATAAGCTCACTGATTTTATTTCCAATTGTTTACTATGTTAAGACACATGTAGATTCACTTATCGTTGTTAGATATTAAATATCTCCATGTGTTTGTGATGTGGACATCACACTACTGCCAAGAAATCAACAAGTTTCTCCACAATGACCCACTTCACGCCAAACCACTCTGAGTGTCTCGTTTACATGGTCAGTGTTTGAATTACACAGACATTCGGAGAAAGTCTTGGAAACTCTTAAGACCAATACCCTTTATAAAGTTTGAAGAACTTTCCCATTATGTTAAACCTCTATCCTTAAAGGCTGCTCTTAGAACCGTACATCAAACCAAGAACCTTTATAGGAACCTCAGAATAGGCTGTGAAACATAACTCACTGTAACTAAGAGCAGAATGTTTGTCTCACACCTTCCAACACGCTCGGAGGCCTTTAACACCCACATTTGCATCAAAGTTGTCCCCGACATTTCAGAGCCCACCACCCCCCAGCGCACCCTCCTTCTCTGATTATTACAAGGGGCTCAGCTTTCAGCAGGGCTAGAGGGAGCATGTGTGCATGGCTTTAATTCCTATTGTATTCGTGCAGTCTCAGTGTAAGCGAGTGTGTCTGTGTCTGTGTTTTGGAGAGAGGGAGCGAGGGAGAGAAAGAGGGAGAGAAAAAGGCAGGAACAAGGACCCATCTGTCAGAGAAGCGAATGTATCCCCCCTTTCCTCTCCAAACCGCCCCCCTGGGACACGGGCGAGGGATAACTCACTTGTGGCAAGAGTTGTGGTTTAGCTTCTTCTTTTTTTTTTTTGACATGGGAAAAAGAACCTCACCGTAAGAATGAACCAAGACAATAAAGCAACACCATAATATGATCACCAGAGAAAACTAGCCGAGGCCCCAAGACATGATATAATCACGCAGGACGCTAACGTGTCGTTGGGTTTGACACGTTGACAGTGGGTGGATTCACTTGATTAGAGATTGGCTTTTAATATCCCTTCAGCCCTCTGCCTAATGTTCACTTGTGTGCTTTCTTTCACCTTCTAAAGTAGCTGATATCTGAAATAAAATGAAGGAGCTAATGCACATTGCTAATTTCCAGCAAGCTTATAGATAACTGTTCACTTCTAACAATAGTTGCTCAGATTTACACCAGGTGGTAATATTAACTAGGGCTCTTAAAGTCTACAACACAAATACAGCCATTCATTTACTATCCGGAACCACCAGAGAACCTGATCAGAGTGTTTATAGGTTATGCTTATAATGGAAAATATAATGGCATAATGGTAAGGAGAGTCTTAAGCACCTTTAAAGACAGGCTTCCTCCCCTCAGACAGGGGGTTACAGGTCAACAAACAAGAAATTCAAACTAGCTAGCTAAGCTAAGATGCCAGACTGTAAGATACCACACTTCCCCAATACCTTTTACAATGTGGAATTGCTAATGTCTACTTACTTTAGGTTTTCTAGGTTTATGTAGAATTGATGGGGCAGCATGGTGGTGCTGTCAACTCATAGCATAAAGAGCCTGGATCCAATTCCCCTCTGGGGTGTCTGGGGTCCTTTCTGTGTGGAGTAGTCTCCCCATGTCTGTGTTGGTTTCCTCCCATAGTCCAGGTGAGTGGGAGATGCTGAGTTGCCCCCTAGGTGTGCATGTGTTTGTCTGTCCAGGGTGTTTCCTGCATTCCACCCAGTGAGCACTGGGATAGTTTCCAGGACCCCCTGCAACCCAGAAGGATCAGCAGCTTACAATATGAACTGATGAGTGAATGAATAAATGAATGAATGAATGAATGATTGTTGGTGTAATGTTTTAGATTTCACTGCAACAGCAAAATAAGTGGTGTCACCTCCAGAAGAAGGCCTGGGTTTGTTTCCTGTCTGGGGTGTTTGGGGTCCTTTATGTGTGGAGTCTGGATCTGGGTTTCCTCCCACAGTCCAGGGACATGCAGTCAGGTGACCTGAAGATGCTAAATTGCCCTCTAGGTGTGTGTGAAGGTGTACGTCTGTGTGTTTACCCTGCCATGGATTGGTAGCCTGTCCAGGGTGTTTCCAGACTTCTGCTCACTGAGTGTTGACATTGACTTAAACACCTTCTGCAACCCAGAAGGATAAAGCAGTTTAGTGAGTTTAGATGAGTGAGAGAGCTAAATAAGTCAGGGTTTTCAATAACATGATATTTCCTGAAAATCTACTATGATGCTGAATAGGGTTTTGCCTTATATACTGTACATTATATACATATATCCACTCATCATCAAAAGAATAGTTGCACACAGAAGGAAGTGTTAGACTTAAATATTACCAGGAATAATAAATGATGATAAATGTAGACTGATATGGGCAATATTCGTTGAGCTACACATACAGAAGCAGTGTCTCTCAGTATGAGGTCTCTTGGCTTATTCAACATGCCTGACGTCTCGGCATGGAGTTGTAGAGGTTCCTAATGGTGTCCTGTGACCGATAACAGCTCACTGTAAAACGACAAACTGTCGCAACACAGTGTCTCAGCCTTCAGGCAAAGAATTCATAATCATGTAAGGTTTTATATATACATATACAGTATATAGTGATGTTGATTGTAAAGGCATTAAATACTTAAGCACATCTGGTTCCCATAACCATCGGTCTGTAGTTCTGGCACTGTATGCACCAAACCACACTAGAACACTTGGTCATGCCTTAAATAGCTGAACTATGCAGAAATGCTGAACAATTGGTTGAATTCCTCTTTAACCAAAGAGTAGCCAAAACACATTTGGTGTCCAGAGTTCACTTCCTTAGTCTTCCTTAATGGCGTTGAGGCTCCAGTGAAGGAAACTAAAGAAGCAACCTTCAGAGAGGAGAAAACTGTGTGCGTTTATTGCTGTAGCTGAACCAATCACTTTGAGAATCTGGATGCAGGTCTAACACATGGTGCAGGTCCTGGGAGACTGGAAGGATGTTTCTCTGGATCTGACCTGAACTCTGATCTCTCTCAACAGGAGGCTGTCTGATGGACATAGCGCTGGCCTCACGTCTCTATGTTCAGCTTTTGTCGGGAGACTTGAGGAAACATTCTGGAAGTTTTAAAAGTACGCGACATGGAAAAACAGACAAACGTAACGTTCCCTCGAGGTCGGAATGTTCACTTCTGGTTGAGGTTTGCTAGAAAGTGGAGCAGGACTTAGCGGCTAGGTTGACCATCCGAATTCCCAGAGCAGGCTGCAGGTGTGACACAGGACCATGTAGCACTCGAGGGACGTGAGGTTACGGAGTAGCGGGGGTCACTTAGGGAGGCATGACACACTCACACTGGGTGCACACACAATGTTGACACACACATGTGGTCTCTGGTTCATATGGGACTGGAAAACACTGATACATGCATGAGCACTTTCAAATGGGAACATAGGCTCATATACCGACAAGCATTTTATATGAATGTATAAAATTATATAAGAAGACTTTACTAGGGCTAAATCTAAACTTAATCTACCTAACATGAAAAAGCACTGTACCAATCCTGCACTGGTTGGGTTCCCCCTTTTATTTCAGCTGGGATCATGTATAAATTATTTTACAGGCAAAACTTTATGTAGCTCATTAACTGCACATAGCAGTTATTTCCATTTCTTCTCCAGTATCACGTGAATCCCATTTATGATGTGTAAAAAATGTAACTTAAAGACAGAGTTTAAAATAAATACAGTTCAAAGAAACTGTGGATATGGTTCTGTGTGTCTTCTTTAAACTTCAAAAAGTTGTCTTAACTTACAGCCCTCTTTGCATAGCATGCAGCTACAACACACATTCTTTACCAAACATAAGTTTACAAAAATTTTACAGCACACATCTTTATAAAATTTATTCTTAATAAAACCTATTCTTTACATTACATATTTTACAAAATGCATGTTTGCAAAACGCATCTTTGCAAAATTCAAAATCACCCTTACAAAATACATCTTTTCAAAATATATCTTTATAAAAACATTTACAAATGCATGTAGTCAAAATGCATGTTTACATAACATGTTTTACAAAATGCATGCAAAACACCTTTTATAAAGATGCATTTTGAAAAATGCATATTTACAGAATGTTGGTTTAGAAAACACACCTTTACAAAATGCACAAGTGCAAAACACATATTTCCGAAAGGCATATTTACAAAACACACCTTTAGAAAATACAACACAAAACGGAATGTTTACGAAACACACCTTCACAAAAGACACATTTACAAAGCACAGCTTTACAAAATGCATGTTTACAAAGTTCATTTTATCTGACTATGCTCCAAAATGAACATGGCTGAATTACCATATTAAAATATTGTTTAAATGTGTCATATAAATTATGTCTAACAGTCTTTGTCTAGAATTATAATTTTTTTTACAGGTTGGATTCTACACCTTTGGTAAAGACAATGTTCACATAAAGATTCTAATAATCATCTGAATGCATAAATAGTTTGGTTGGTATAGAAAGAACCTGATAACACACACACAGTCATATGGCATATGAGTTTTAATATAGATATAGAGAGAAAGAAAGAAAGAAAGAAAGAAAGAAAGAAAGAAAGAAAGAAAGAAAGAAAGAAATTGTTTTTATTTTGTTTTTGCTAACTCATTATTTCAACACTGTATTTTCCCATTACCCGGATGTTGACCACAGCATATTAAATGTATGCATATTTTTATGTATAAAATATTATATTTAAAGATGGACAAATAAATAATCTGGACTAAATAAAGTTTAGACCTCTTCCGTACCTAACTGGCTATATGAAGGGGATGAGAGAGGGGGGCAGAGAGAGAAGGGGGCGGGGGGCAGAGAGAGAGAGAGACAGAGAGAGTCAGTCTCGTGACCATCTCAGTAGGATCAATCTGGGCGCGTGCAGTAACAGCGGCGCCACGCGCGCGGTACCATCACGTCACGCGTCGCGCGCGTTCGGTGCGCCTTTGTTCTGCAGAGAGTTAAAGGCGAAACAAAGACGCCAAACGCGCGCAGAGCTGCTGCACGAGCTGCGCCTGGGTACGAGACAGAAGGCTCCTGAGTCTAGGCCTAGTAAACCAGCGACTGTTATTGATTATCGTATAAACACACAAAACAGAATACTCCTCCAGCGCTTTCCCTCCTGTCCTTCAACAAGTCCCTCACTCCTCTGCCTCACAGTGCCCCTCTCTCTCTCTCTCCTGTGTGTGTGTGTGTGTGTGTTTGGGCAGAACTCCACTTTATTAGGCTGAATAACTCCCCACGAGCTGCTCTGAAGCCGAGCTTGTAGAGATGCGCGTTTGTACTAAGGAGGAAATGTGAATCAGAGGAGTTCTGCTCCCTGATTGGTCTATTCTGTGACGTGAGACGCTTCGGGGATTCCATATAATAAACAAACACTTCAGTACATATAAACATATAGAACCGGTTCTTTCAGTGATAGCCTACAGAACCCTTTTGGTTCCCCAAAGAATCATTTCAATAGGCCTCTTCACATAACCTTTACAGAACGTGGAGGTCCTTTATCCTGTAAACTGGTTCCTTTTGGACATGCATCTCTAATGAAAGGTAGTTTGCGGGGCACACACTTTAGATGCCATTGGCTGAGTATGGGAGGGAGTTCAGGTTCCGACTGAGGTGTGTTTATATCAGTCATACAGAGAGAACCGCTCTTAGTTCATCTCTCCATTTAAAACTTCCACTACAGCCGTTTGGGTGAGGGAGCGTTGAGGCTGCAGGGCGCTAATGAGTGAAAGGGCGGGTAAAACACACACACACACACACACACACACACACACACACCTGCTCACACACCGCATCAAGCTGTCACACTCATTTACACGCAGCCAGAGGGGCGCGCGCCCCCTCTCCCCCGGCCATCCTCCACCCCCTCCCGGGTTACTGTGCAGGGAGGGTAAACACAGAGTTAGATCTGAGTCTCGTTTTTAAGTATGTCTGTTTTCTTTTCTCCCCGAGATCCTCCTAACTCATATCTTCACTTCTAAAACTCTCTTCCCCACTTACACGCATACATCGGCGCTACTGAAAGACATGCATTTCCATTTTATTATTGCACTATTTTTTATTTTGTGCATCATTTGAACGCAGCAGCTGCTGTTTACACTGTGTGGAAGTGTCCTGATGAATGGACCAACAGAACAGCTTGGAAAACAGTCTGGTTCCATTGACTTACATTCAAATTAAACTGGGTTTTTGCTCTTTCCTGTAAAGCTGACACTTTGGAGATGCATGTTTTGCTTTGGACAGTGCCAGTGATAAGTAGGTGGATGCTCTGTATTCAACGCTTCATTCGAAAAGCCCGTATACAGTGTTCTATGATATGGGCCCTTAAAATAAACCCAACCTTAGTTCAGCTAAAGCAGAATGCTGCACACACCACACACATACACACCACACACACACACACACACATGTCGCTGCCAAATGAGTGCAGACCAAGCACCCCCCCACCCCCGCCTTAAAAAAAAAAAGAAAAAAAAAAAAGCTTGTAGCCACGAGCCCGCCACGCGAGTTTGGATCCCCCATAAAGGGGAGGGGCAACAACAATGGGCGGAGTTATTGTATGCTACAGGCGGGGCTTCACCCCCGTCACCGAAGGCAAAAGGCCCCGCGCGCATCGATGAGACAGGAGCGCGCTCGGACGCTCGGATGGAGAGCTGAGAGGAGGAAGACAGATATAAAGAGAAAGAGCGGTGGAGAGAGAGAGAGACAGAGACAGAGACAGAGACAGAGACAGAGACTGCAGCTTCCACAGGCTATCAGCACAAACACACCGAGTCTGGGGATTTCCTCATTTTGAGTCCAGAGCGAGTTGTGAGACACAGAGGTAAGTCTGAACTCCGCTGCTCACATTAACAAAACTAGACCGGTTCTGTTCAGTGGTTCTCAGGAAACCAGAGTCACTTTAGGGAACGAACAGATAGCTTTATTAACTCTGCCACTGGCTAATCACTCATTAACACTGATTCCTGTAATTAGGTGGTATGATATTTAAACAGGTCAAACGGCTTCTCAATTCAAATACGCCAGCAGGGCTGTATATCAGCTCCGCTGCTGAGCGAGTCTTCCTTTCCACGTGTTCCTTCCATAACTCACGTGCAGCTAGTAACAGATATGACATAGACAGCAACAGGCCGCTTCATTTGTGTATAGTGGAGTAGGACGTGTCAGCTCGCAGCCAGTGTACTATTATAAACTTCAGCGTCCTGCGTCTGCGCAGAAGAGACGCACTAATGCACACCAAAAAGCTGAAGCCGCTCCAGAAGTTTTGAGAGTTCAGCGTGCGGATTCGCTTCTCCTGCGCGTAAAACAGACACCTCTCGATTCAAGCCCAGCTGAACAATGTGAGCTGTGTTTGCGTGGCTGCGCTCC